>VZRN01004413.1:343625-360040 GCA_013397935.1 Dasyornis broadbenti | reverse complement strand
TCCAAAATCATTCTCACCCAAACAATATAATTAGGAGCCTGAATTTGATCAGAGCGTCCCTTTGAGGAGGGCCATGGCACTGCTATCATGAAGGCGAGCAGACACTGCCAGGGACTACTGGCACGCAACACAACATTTGACATTTGTTACATATTTCTATACTTGTTCACCAGTGTCTTCTTTTCACCCTGTAATTCAAATTATATTCCTAACTATTTTTTACTACACTAACATAAGCAGAATCCAAGAAGTGCTTTCAGTCACTTGTGGGTTTCTAACTGAAGGATCATAGCTGAGAAAGATGTGAGGGTTTTATTCTAACCCAAATTGAGTTCACTGTAAACAGAGCACATAGATACAATGAATTATGAACTAAACTTCAACAACATAATTATAAGGAAATGTGGCAGAAAGGTTGCAAATCCACAAAGAGCTGTTGGCATGATCATGTGTTATTATAAAAAGGAAAGAAAAGCCAAGACAATGTAAATAAATGCTGTGATCTACCTTCACACTATGGTTTTACTTTGGTGTTAAAGTCAGACCTCAATATATATTGTAGTAACTTCATAATGATGTTTTCTTCTTTAGTATAAATAATCATATGAAATTCAGAAAAGAAAGAAGAATTTGATAAGATACCCATTCCAAGAAGCAAGGTACAGCTGGAAGTACCCACCATCTCAAGATAAACAGTGAGTAATAATCCCTGGTGGTTGTTGAGAGCCTCAAGGTAAATTTCTTAAGCAAAAAGTTGCAAATACTTTTGTCCTGGGGAAAGTCCAGCTCAGAAACCCCCCCTATGTCTGGATGTTTCCAGTGCACACAGTTTTGCTCCCAGCACGTTTCACAAGCTTGGGAGAGCTGTTATGCACTGTTAACTGACTCTTTTCAGGGTGATTGTGGATGTTTTTCATTGTTGGTGAGAGTGACTTTATCCCAGTCCATTCATATGGAGTTTGGCCTGTCACGGTGCTGACTCGATTTTACAGAGTCCAAGCTGAAGCCAGTGGGGTTTTCTGGGGTTCAGCACCTCTGAATACCAAACCATTTAAGGGAACTTCTTGAAACAGAAAGGAAGAGTTCTCTATTACAAAGTACAATTTAGTGAAAGCCATTTCCTTTTTTAATAATTGTTTTTGAAAATATTAATTTTTAAAATTTGACTTTAATATTAATTTTTCGTAAGAAATGTTGATTTTGTTACTGAGAAGGGGTATTACTTTATATAGCTTGGAGTGAAAAGAAGGTTCTCTTAAAATTTTTCAATGTCAAGCTTTTAGATTTTTTTTCTTCTGTTCTAGCCTTTTGACCTCTAATTATGATTTGAAAGAGAAGTTATTTTTAAAAGACCACATTACTTAAAGAACCTAATTTTTTTTCTCTCTTCTGTCAGTGTCTGTAAAATGCTTAGAGACTCTTTTGGAGAGTGATAGCTGTATAAGTTCACATAACTTGTATAAAGAAGTATAAAAGAAGAATAAAAAGGTACCATGTATTTTTAATCAAATTGCCTAGATTCTTTTTTTACATAACTTGCTGTCTTAGAACATGAAAATACAGGAGAACTGAATGATCAAGCTACTCCCCATTAAAAAAATGCAAATAACCCATTTTTAATTTAAAAGATAAGCTAATTAAAAATAATGGCTGTGGACAGTTCCTGACAAAGCAGTTCAAAAACAAGAACCATGTATTTCATGAGACTTTAGTGTTTTTTAATTAAGATGATTTTTCATTTCCCCCCTTGGCCTGTGATAATAAAAAGCTGCTATTGGAAACCAAGTATGGTTTGTTTTTTTTTTTTTTTCCCCCATTGAGAAGTATAAAGGAGTAAGACTGATGTTGACTGATGAGAAGCAAATAAAATCCTAGGCAGTTCCACTCAGCATTAAAAGCTGGCCACAAATTTTTAATTGGGGGAAGTAAAGAGGAAAATTCCCTGCTCATCATCCAGCAATGAAACTGTCCCCTGGCTTTATTTCCCTCCTGACTGTCGGGTGCTCCCCATTCCAGAGGCACTCACAGCTCTGCCTGTGCCAGAAACTTTTCCTTTGGCTCATCATTTGTTATTTGACCTTCTTGCCTTCCCTCCCATGTCATCTTCTGACTGCAGCTCCTCAGGAACAAAAGAGCTGCCACCAGCTGTGGTGCCAATAGTGGTGATTTTTCATCAAAGCATGGAAATACAGACATTTCTAACATCTGTTAAAGAATACATGAGGTTATTTTATCCTGTCATTAGAGTGGAGCTAGTGGGATTAACTAGAGAAGGTCTATGAGTGCCAGAGCAAAGGAAAGACAAAGGCACCTTGACAGCCTCAAAATGAAGATGCAAGAAGTAAATGTAGAAGCCTGGCTCTCACGCCTTAATCAAAGGAAAAAGCAACACTGTTTGGGTATGGACTGGAAGAGTGATAGGATACCAGGGCATCCTGTCTTGTCCCTCTAGCACTGCCAGGGAGGCAGCAAGGCTGGCCCTGTCAGGACTCTGGTCCTGCACTGAACCAGGCTGCATCCAGCAGCTTGCAGCAGCATCCAGCTCTGCTGCTCCCAAAGCTCATGCTCAGGGTGGACACAGCAACATGCCACAGCCTTTCTGCACTACTCTGAAGACAAGAACGAGGGAAAATAGCCAGCTGAGGTGGATTTGCACCTCTTTTCCGCCAGCAGAGTGGTGCAAAGCAGATCAGGTGCACTAACCTGGACCCTTGTGTCCTCATGCTGTTTTCAAAGATAGCCAGCAGGAACAGGAGACAGGAGTTACAGCAAGCAGACATAAACTTAAGAACACAAGATCCACCTGATCAGAGGAAGATTAGAAGAGATACAGGACGTTTCTTTGAAATGTTGTCTTAGTGGTCACACTCCTAACACAACGAGGTCAATGGTATGAGGGCGCCTGTGTATGTGATGCTGCAGGTCATCGATGCAGCTTATGACCAGGAAAAGGCAGCAGAGCCATTAGGGAACACACGCAGAGACCCAAAAAGGCAAATGAGCCCTCAGCTAGCGACTCCATATCCTTCCAGCCTAAGGTATTTTGTGATTCAGTGATAATTTGTCTTTCCTGTGCATCTGTGCCGTCCAGCAGCGCTGTTTTACAGCTGTTCAGACAATATTTTATTAACTGTAACACCACATTGAGAAGTCATTGCCTATTACCAACTCAGATCTACCCAAGACATCTCCCACTTACAGCCACAGTGTAGGAACTCACTGAGTGGAAGAAAATCAGATCAATTGCCATCCGCCCTCCTTGCCCTTCAAAGCACTAATTCATGTCCCTATTCATTTGGGGACTTAGAACCATAGGGTGAGAAAAATCTCCTCACGCGTTGGAAAGGTGGGGTTCATGAGCAATCAGGAAACCTTTGCAGGCTTATAAAATGTGAGAGACATATCTTGCAGCTCACAGGTCACATATTATGAATAGAGCCCACAGTCATTATGCAATCAAATTTTATAGACTTTACTGACTTCTTGAAAGCAACCTGAGGCTTTTAAAACGCAAGGCATCCAAGAAAAACAATTCTGGAGTATCTGAAGATGGTTGTAGTGCTGCTAAGAAATTCATTCAAGTTGTGTTTCTTGCTGCAAAATTTATCAAGTTGAGAGAAATGTGTGCCTTCAGTTTTCCAGCAGAGTATTTAGTGGCACTCACACTTTTCCAACACTAATACAGAGTCCACAGAAACAGCCTGCTGAAACCATTTCCCCTGCTTGGAAAGCAAGAGGAGCCAACTTCCTTAAAGTTTATTTTTACCAATTTAATCTTCAAAACTTCAAAGTTTGTTTTCTGCTGTACTTTTAAAGGCAAAAACCCCAGTCTCTACAGGATTACAGCCAAATATGCGCAACATGGAGGTACACCTGGAAGCCATTAAGACCTGAACTTCAAATCTTCTGGCAAGAAGGGTTGTGGAAGTCTCTGTCCTCCCCCTTCTCAATGCTGACACCCTGTTTCTATTAGGGCAACCTTGAGCCAGAGGTGTTCAAAATAAGAATTCAAACTGCAAGCAAACACGTTACAAAGAACTCTGCAGTACAGCTCCAGGGTGGGGTCAGAGGCCAATTATGTCAGGCTGAGATAAAGACAGAAACCTCATAAAGAACCAGAAAGTTCGCAAAGAATAATATGAAAGATTCCAGGTATGTTTAAGTATGCAGATATTTAACTTTAAAATGCACAGGAATATCTTTTCCTTTTCTTGATCATGTTAACTCAAAAATCTTTATTTGAAGTTGAAATAAAATCAATTATTTATTCCTCCACAGTGTCATTCTCTTGAAACCTAGCTCAAGTCCATAGCTTGTTTGGATTTCTTTTTAAAAACCAAAAATGCTACTATGATTGAGAACTCCTTTTTACATACATACATACATATATATATATATATATATATATATGTATATTTCCTGGTAAATTGTGACTTGATATAGATATGAGATGCCAGATTGTTGGAAGTAAAACAGAAATTGCACTGTGAACTGCCATACCAGCTGGTAACCACATTTTCTAGAAAATCTGTGGGCAGGCTGTCTTGAGAAAACAGAATGGGAGCTGAAATTGTTGCTATTTTTGTGTGATAAGTAGATAACTGAAAAGGCAAAACACAACAATTTCACTTCAGAAGTGTTCGTTTTCTAACTATTTATATTTTTTTCTCTTTACGTTGGCTTTGTCACAAAATGCTTTGTTCACCCTTTCTAGATTACATACATAAGTCTACAAAATTTGCTCTTCCCAATCTGTGTACTTAGTTTCAAGCCAGGCTTAGTACCCCCAACACTATGTAGTAAAGGAAAGAAGAGATGGCTGCTGAGCTCAACTTCAGTACTTGCAAGACAGCATCTTTTTTTGGAAATCATACTGCCTTTAACGAGAAGCACCACAGCACTGCTACCACGTTTTACTTGCGCGTGGTTTTTATATGAAACGCTTGATTCCTTTTTTTAGCATAAAATACTGATTTCTCCATTCACAGAGCAAGCAGCCCTGTGTTTCCTCTTAAAACAGCTGAGGTCTGAATAGAACCCCCAAATGCTGGTATGGTCCTGCCATAGCGTGTGAAAAAATCCTCGATTACCTAACCTGGAACTCATGCACATAGAACTAAACCCAATCATTAACCGAGGTGGGAGACCATCCTTGTTACTGAGGGCAAATAAAACATTTGGAGAAGTTTGGAACATCAACCTGGCTGAAGGTCACCACACAATGTCACACAGGAAAGCAAGGGCTGGTTTTGCACCCTCTTGGAGTCACGCCGGAGCTGTGAATGACCTCGGCTCATAGTTTTCCCCCATGGGAGGGTGGAGGGGCTTGTCTCCCCCTCTCTATGGGTAGAGCCCACCCATCCTCATTCTCCTCCTCAGGCTCTGTGAAGTCCCAGCACTGCCAGGGGAGAACCCCAAAACAGCAAACACGGGATAAAAAAACAAGTCTGCACTCCAAGTGTCTGTCTGATCACCGCCCGAGGGTCACCTCCAGCTAAACAGTGACAGACTTCTGGCACTCAGAGGCAGGTGGGGGACACTGTGATAAACCTTGTTTGTCCAGGTGCAAAGTTAAACGAGGTTTTGCTGTTTTTCTTCAGAAAACAGCGAGGCGGCCCTGTGGGCTCTCCCCTCTGCCTGGCTGCAGGGCTTTTGTGCCATCCTCACCATCCCACCCATCACTGGCAGCTTTGCAGGCTTTAAGCACGTTGGGGAAATACCTTTTTCAGTTTAAATATGAAGAAGAGGCTACATGAATCCTGCACCTTAAGCCTGGTAACAGAGTAGATTTGCTGGGAGTAATTCTTCCCCAGCAAAGCCAGATGGCTGAATGGGATGAGAGAGGAATGTTTGCCTCTTAAGCATGATTTCATTATTATTATTATTATTATAACTTAAAGAACTGATTGTTAAAAGCACGAGTTTCAGGGCTAAGACCATATGCAGCCGCTGTTGGAAGCACTGTGAAAAAGTGATAAAGGATGAACCAGAGCAGAACTCGTTGTAAGGCAGAGAGACAAATCAAGGTTGAGACTGATACAGTCGTGCCCTGGAAGTGTAAATAAATGTGAAATGCAAAGGGATTTCATTCCTGAAGTCCTACAAAGACTCTGAAAATCAAGTGAGGAAGAGAATGTTTTCTTTGCTGCTCCACACACACACGATCTGCCCTATGAGACTCCATTCATTTTTGTGAATTTTCCCTCTTTGTAGCACATAACCCTGTCGACACAGAGCACCTTTTCCAGGCACCCAACATGAGTGCGAAGTGTTGCAGAGGGAAGCACTTCCTTCCCACTTGTGCATGAGGAGTAGTGGGAACACAGAGTAAGAGGGATTTACAGAGGGGTCTGAGGTGTCTCCTAACACCCAAAGTGTGCCCAAAAAGAGCAAAGCCATCTGTTTTAGTAGGAGGTGAAGCTCATGCTGAGGGCAGGGAAGCAGGGTCCGAATGACTGCTCTGATGAGCCATCATCAATTCCTGCTTCTTGGAGCAGTGCAGTTTTTGTATTCCTCCCATCTTAAATGAGGATTTAGATTTTCAGAAAAACTGCTGTTTCTGAGGACAGCCTGGGCAAGGAGGCATTTTACACCGGGTTAGCAAACAAAAGAAACTTTAAAAGTAAAATCTTTGAAGGGTATCAGGAGCAAATCCCCTTGTATTTAATGCTGACCCCTGGGACAAGGAATACTGGAAACAACTGCACCAATGCTATCCAGCGGTCTTAAGGGGCTGAAAAGCATTTAAGCAAGTAACAGGCTCCTGCTTTGACTCCTGCTTTCCCAGGCCTGACGTTGGACTAAACCTTTGACAAAGGCCACGCAAATATAAACTCACATCACTTCATCTTTAAGTCCATATACTTAATTACACATAGAGTTAGTGAGATAGTGTGTTTTAGTTAAATTATACTGACAGGCGAAACTCTCTGTAGTATTTAATACAATTGAGCAAATGCTTTCCCCCTGAAAGTGCCCTGGGAAGCAGAGTAGGTTAACTGAGTTACTTACAATGTGAAAAGCACATGTAGCATGTCACCAAATATATTCTGAGTTACATAAAAGATGTGCCGTGTTCTAATAGCTAACTCTTAAACTCTTAGAAATTAGAAACACCTGCCCATTGTGCCTCAATGCTGTATTTTTTTGTCTGTGAATATTTATATGCATTTAAACTACTAATGTTGTTGGCATTGTTAAATCTTGATTGTGAAGCCTGTAAATATTCAAAAGAAGCAGATGTTTACTAATTCCATTTACCTTTAAGGGAAAAAAAAAGTAAAACTGGAACGAAAGCAGATTGTTAAACTGTTTTCCCAACAGAAACAACCAAAATAAATTACTGCAATCTGAAGACTATAAAGAGTGACTTCAAAGGTCAAAGGATTAAAGACAGTCTAAACCATGAAATGCATTTTATTAAATTAATAAAACATATGATTTCACTAACTTAATTACACAGACAAATTAGCTGGGAAGGAACTTCAGAGCTTGCCTCCCCAGATTAGAGCCGGCCACAGCGCGGGTGCAGCAGCCCTGACCCGCTCCCGGCAGCTCGTGCGGCGTTATCCCAGCACGGAGCCTTTCCAAGGGCAGCGTGGAGGGAAGAGCCAGGAGCTGAACGCCTGCCAGGGCTCTTCAGTGCCTTCAAAGAACTCAGAGCTGCTCCGGGACCGAGCTCTGGAGCAGGCGCAGCCGGTGCCAAGGAGGCCTACACTTGGCTCTGCTGAGTAACCAAAACACTAATTCAGTTCTCTCTTCATCTGTTTTAAATCATGCTTTTAAGTATATTTATGTGATAAAGAATTGAAGCTGTTTCTTTTGGCCATCTAAATAATTGGGACACTCTCCTTTTCAAATAGATTGACATTTAAGTACAACAAGCGCATTGAAAAGTGAATTTTGGCTTGCAGAGCCTTGAATTTGCTTAACTCTTTCAGAGCCCAATAGCAGTTTTTCTCAAAGCCAGGTTTCTCAAGGAAATATAAGCCTTACAGGGATCAATCTTGCTCCCACAGAAGTCAGAGAAAGTTTGACTTAAAATGATCTCAAAAAGACCACTGTAGCATGGACTATTCTACTGAAGCAAAGAAACTATTTCTTCATAAAAGACTGTATTATTCCATTTATAAAGGAAATCCACTCCTAAACCAAGTGACTGAAAAAGCTATCATTTACTCAAACTACATCAGCAGGGATGATGAAATCTAGGGGAGAAAAGTACACCTTAACTAGGGTGGTGATGTCTCAGGAGACAGCAGCAGAGAAAAAACATGACAGTGCCATGTTTTGCAGGATGATTCTCATTAGTTTTATGAAAGTTCAGATCCATGTTCACTTGGTTAATTCACCTGCACAGACAGAGCTGGAGGGAACAGTGTCTCTGCAGCTCCTTCTGCTGTGACATTAAACGTGGCAAGGTTATCATTCAATACACCTGTACTGAAGAATTGATCTGTGGCCTTGGAGGAGGGGGTGGGGCTCTCTTTCCCAATAATTTACAATTTGCTTGGACAACACTGGAAACAAATCCTTAAAATTTCTCAAGTAGAAAAACTCCACAGTGCTACCCCTGGTAAAAAGGGAACAAATTTATCTTCCTCCATAAGTTCAGTTCTCTACAGATGTCTGCTTTGCTGATCTATTTCCCCAAACTCTATTTTAGGGGTCAAAAAAAAAAAAAAAATAAGAGTAGCTTTTGCCATTTTAACTTAATATTTGTTCACCAAACTATCACTACCTTGTGACAATGAAATAGCATTTCACTTCAATAGCATCATGTGCTCACCCAATTAGTAAGCTCCCCTCAGAATTCACTAAGTTTGTGATGAAGTGATGTGACATCCCTGAAAACTGAGGATTAGTGCTGTTTCCAATTGAGAGAATGTTTTGAAAGGTTCCACTGATTGCTATTTCAGTCTGCATATAGATACTCACACAAAACCACACTTTTTTCTCTTTGTTTCTTTCTTCTTTCTTTTTTTTCTCCCCCAAATAACATTCTAATGTGTGATCAGCTTTGCATAAGAAAGGAGATGTACATGACTCCAACATTTTTAATTTTCAAGGTCATGTAGCCTAAATCGTGAAGAAGCAGCTCTCTTGGGTCTATGTAGCAGTGGCTGAATAAGCAAACAAACAGTTAGATCTGGAAACAATTTCAGCCTGATTTATTAGGGTTAACTTTACACAGAACTGGGATTTTTTTTTTGTCTAAATAAAAGGAAAGCAAGAAAAAAAAAAAAAAAACAACAAAAAAAAGAGGAAAACCTTCACTTTTTAGACTGACAATACAGTAGACTTCCACTTACGCAGTGTCATCTGGCTGTTTCCCCATTGAGAGTGGTTTGGGCCAATGTGTCCTGAGCCAGGAAGACTCTTCCAGGGAAGTCACACCAGATCCTCTCCTGCCTGCAGAGGGGCACCACAGCAGTGACAGGACAAAAGGGCCACGCGCTTCTCAGCATGACCCAGGTGTGCAGATCTCCCTCTGCAGTGCTGAACCCCACTTTAGCTGTCCCTACCAGCCCTGGCCCCTCTCTTTGAGCACCACTGAGTCAGCACAAGCCCAGGCTCACATAGGTACCCACCAAAAAGCAGGGTTTGCTGCCCCCACCACAACACGTAGCAATACCTGCTTTTGCTAATGGCTGCCCTTAAGGGACTGAGAAGACCATATTAATAGTTGGGATGCTCTGAATCAGCAAGACATAAGAAAATGAAAATAGCAGCAGCTTTGCATCATTACAAGTCTACCCCTTGTGGATTTTCTGCTAGTGGCAATATCCCTGAGCTGGCGTAGACTAAAATATTCTCCTCTTAATACCATTCTCCCTCTCTTCAACTCCTACACTCAAAGAAAGCTGAGTTTACTAAGTGGCACTACTTTCTTATTTTAATGAATGCATGCAAAGCATATTTATATGAGTACTAGCGCTCAGAAGTTTAACAACAATCTTTCTCATTGTAGATCCCACACTCTACTCACTACTTGTACAGTTTGTATTCAAAAGGACCTCGTCCTACAAGTGCAAGTCAGAACAACAGCAAAACAACAATCCCTGCTTTATGCTGCACTAGTTCTACCAACCATCTTCTCGCCCCTGCAGAAGGGTAAATCTTGGGATAACAGTCACTTGTAAAACACAATATAGCACCAGTGAACAACTGCAGGATCCTCACTCGCAGCCCTTTGGTGTAACACGTGTCAAGGCTCCTTTGTCAGGCCGGTGAGATGCTTAACCTTGTTTATCCGCGAATGCAAAACACCATTGCCAATCCAACAGAGTCACTCTGACCTCTGTGTGGAACCTCAGCTCTCCCCATGCAGCATAACAATGCTGCTTTGTGCAGCCCATGTAAGGCCATGGGAGTGAGGATTTACTGCTCTGGCAATTTAATAATAACCTTCGTCCTTTCTGGCTTATCCAGTTCGCATTTTAAAACAAAATATATAAAATGCCAGAACTTTTTCCATACTTCTTCTCTCTGTTAACTGATCTTCATTATCACTCACTTTGCAGAGATTTCTTTAGACAACAAACACAGGAAGGAAAACTCCAGAAAAAAAATGCTTGTTCTGCTGACACAAAGTGAAGGATACAGCTTTAAAAGCTTTCCTTGAATTGCCTTTTTGTGCACCATGCAAGAAAAACCAGCCATACTTAACATCCTAAATATTTCTGTGCCCACATTCAAACTACAGAAAGCAAAAGTTACAAACCTTCTAACATCTGAAAAGAGATATTAGAATAGTATTTTTCTAACCTTTATTCATTGCAGGTGCAGGCCTGATGGGCATTTAACAGGCATTTACAAATAGCTAAAGCAGTGGCTCTGAACTGTAGCAGGCCATAACATGGGAAAGATGATACCATGCAAGAGTAGAGCGAATATTACAGTTCCTGAAATGAGCTGAAAACCTATGATCCAATTAAATCAACAGAAAACACAGCTGCTCAAGCATTCTAGGGCCCAAGCTGTAAATCTGAGCACTGAACACACAATCTCCTTTTTTTTTTTTTTTTTCTTCTTTCCCCCTGGGGCGTTCCTTGCTTGCCCAGGAGTGGCACCCATGGCAAGGTGTGGGTGCATCGGGGCTGCTCGGGGAGGTGCCTTGGCAAGCAGTGCTCAGCCTGACCATATTGGCTTTGGGGGCTTCTGGGAACGACTCCTTTCAGTTTCAGTCCCATGTGGTTTCACACCCCGACCCCACAAGTTCACTTTGAACCTCAGGTTCAAATGAACGCAAAAATCCCAACACAAAAGACAGTCAAAACCATTGCTTATTGTGGGAGAACTAGTCCTGACTGTGTAACAGATAGTTTTAAACAAAAAATATAAATTCATCTCATCTTTTCAGTTAATACTTCCTAGTAGCCTGCTATGAGAACAGAACATTGCTACTCCTCCCTTAGCTTCAACAGTCTCTTTATAGCATTCTTTTTTTCATGTGCTGGCTTTTAAGTGTAACCATTGAGTTTCCTATCATGACTCTTCAAATGGACTCAGGTAGGATGCACAACTTCAGTAAGATTATTTTTTAATTACATAAAACTATAAATAGCATTCCTGCATTGGACTTGCAGCCAAATCTAAGTCAACATTATGCTAGGTCAGTCCTTATGTTGCATGTGCTTGATATTTGTATCTGTCACTGTGAGATGGGGAAAGGAATTACATTTATAAGTAATTAACCAGTTTAATGAACATCAGTCAAGGGAAGGAACTCAAGTTTAAATTCAAGTCTATGCTTTGCTTCTAATGCCAGAAGAAACTGTGTACATTTGGTTTTCCCAGCAAAGCACACAGGCAATGACTGATAACAGCCATTTATTCTATCTCGGCTTGCTATGCAACTATTTTCCTAGGACTTAACCCTATTGAATTCCAAGTAGTTTTAGAGTTTTACTGTAGGGAAGTTTTAGACTCTCTCACAGACAGTCCTTTTCCAGCACTCTTAATACTGCTTTGATGACAGCAAAGCACTGGGCTGTTTGTTTCATGTAGTTCAGAATAACAAAGCATTTCACCAAGCTGTGAGTGAATGTAGCTCTAACCAGCTCTAAGCAGAGCCTGATATCTTGCATACTTGTATTTCTGCATCTGATCAACACATTTGGCTTGGGGATTGCATGAAAAAAGATCAGTCACTTGAATATATAAAATGCCACAGGATATGTAACCAGTCATATTCAGGCAAAAAATAAAAAATTCTGTTCACAAAATAAACTCCTGAACCAAAAGCAGGCAGCTACATCTTTGCTAAACTGTGAAACTATGACTTTTGAAGAATCACGACCTCCTCCTGTATACAGTTGCCATTGGAGAATTTGTTCCAGCCTTTGCATTCAATATACACTTGCCACATATTGATTTTTTTTTTCCTTCAAAGCTAATCTTTTGACTTTCCAACTGCAAAGAAGAAATATTGTCAGACTGATTATGAGGAAGCTCACTAACGGTTCATGCATTTGATGCTATGGATATAATGTTGTACAAATCTAATGTCATAAGTCCTGGATCATGTACAAATACAGAAAACTGCATCAAAGATGTAGCTTTTCCCTGGGTATTGGTCTTTCAGCTTGCAGAAGACTCATTCATTTCAAAACATGCTGGAATACCTGACTGGCTGCACTGTAACCCATAAATGCCCTTAAATGCAAGCCTTTGTATGACATTATTAAATGTCTTGAAACATTCTAAAGTTTTGTTATGGTGTTTGACATCAACAAGGCAATTAGTGAGACCTGAGACCACGTACTGGCCAGACACAACTGACACCAGGAGGACTTTGTAGAGGTCAATGGTTGTCTTGGCTTTACAGGCCAAGAGTAAGTGTATGTCCACAGACACACTTTTTCATTTTTATAACTATAGCTAAGGCTTTAAGGAAAAGCCAATATTCCTTAAATCAACTCATATCACTGGTTTTTGATATAAATAATAACAGGAGGGAGAAAGAATGGATAGAACCATAGAATAGTTTGGGTTGGAATGGACCTTAAAGACCATCTCATGCCAAAGCAGGGATGGCACTCACTATATCAGGTGGCTCAGGGCCCCATCCAACCCTGACCACTGAAATGATCAGATCTGACAACAATATGAGTAGAGGAGTGGGTTTTTCCCTAAAGCAGCAAAAGACTGATAAACAAAAAATGTATTATTGTATTTTAATCAGGCCTTTTCCCAAAGATATCAAAAAGCAATTGAAAAGCACTAAATATATCCAAGACCGCTGTGAAATGTTCCAGGTGCCATGAAGAAAGCCGGTAGTACAATTTCTACCCAGAACAGCAGAGTCATTGCTGAAGGTACAGATCCCGCACATCCAGCCAGGCTGTAACAGACATTTCAGAACTCATACCCACAAAAAAGCATGAGGGAGGACTTAATATATGTTTTATTGTACACAAGCAGGCAGAAACAGGCATTTCCCCGACCTTTCAGTACTTACAGGAGCTATCTTTAATCAATGCTACCGCCACACGCAGCTAAGCTGGCTTTTGGTGGATGACATATGTTCCTAATTTGTTTCCTGCATAACCAGAAGGTGTGTTTACTGCTACGAAATCAAGTTAGCATTTACAAAGCATAATTATCTTTTAAAAATGACTTTGCCATAACTTTCAACAAACTCAGAATAGACTGGAAAAGAAACAAGGACTGCTGTAGCTTATTAAAGTTAACATTTTATTGAGCAGGTGGAAACAGAAGTCAGCTGTCTGTTCTTAGTTTCTTTCCTCTCTGACCTCTCCTGGGAAGGGATGTATTCTAACAACCGAGTAATAAGTTTATTCTGATATTTTGGGGTTTTTTCTGGTATAATTCTGGCTAAAGGTTTTGATTCACAGTAGCCATGATCAAAACCAGAAACATGGGTGTCCTACAGGCTACAAAACTGACCTACTTAGTTTTCTAGGCAAAGTTTATAGAATCAAACTGAGACTGAAGCATATCATAACTGCAAGACATTAAATGTGAAATTAAGTGACAGATAAGTAATCTAACAAGACAATCTTAGCTACAAGAGTTTATTCACCTCTGCTTTTCAGAGTCACATCTCCCAATAATTTATGGCATACATATTTTCACAATTTGATGCAACATTTACATTAGTTTAACCAAACACTTTCAGAGTGCTTGGTTCATTACTTGTGTGGCACTATATCAATTGCACTTTACTTACTTCCCTAATCAAAGAGTATCTGAATTCTTCAGACTGGACAAATGGATATGGATTTTACGGGAACCCAACAAACTGCATATGCATTATTTTAACTGTGAAGCATTTATATTCCCTCATAGCTCTGACTTCTAATCCAACATATTATTCACCTAAAAATCATAGTACAGTAATTTAAAGGGATAATAAACACATAACAGAATAAATAGTAACATTCTAAGCTCTTACCACACCAATAAAGCTGTGATTTAGTCAAGTTTAACCATGTGTATGGAAGTAAGCCATTCCTAGTCATCAAAATGGAAAAAATCCTATCAAGACCCATTGATTTCAGTGGGATTTAAATACAAGTTTAGGTTCTGGATGGATTAAAGATAAGCACACTCCTGAACCAGAGCCCAAGGACATTCACACTAAATGATGCCAAATCCCCAATGTCACTTCAACTATTTGAAGTTCTTTCAGTGAAATCTTGTCATTTCCCTGTGCACAAATCCTTTGTGCCCATCACCCATGGCAAAGGGTGGCAGATCATGTTATTGCTTCACTTCTGCTCCAGACTTTTCTAGTGCTTTATCTTGTCAATAGCCTCTAGTTACATATCATTCATTTCATGTTTTATTACCCTACCTAACAATTACTACGCTGCAGGATCAGAAAACCTTTACAACTGCCATTAAGTTTGTCTAGACAGAGGGCTTTTTTTCCTTAATTATTTTCATTACAGAATATCCTTTATTTTCCTTTCATGACATCAGTTCACTTTAGAAGGATACTTGTGCGCACTGGGATTGACACACATCATACAGAAACTATTGGAGAAATTCTTGCTGACTGAGGTATGTTTAGATACAGTTGTAAGACATGAAAACACACTTCTTAAAATATTTTTCCCCTTCTTTCCAATATTCAGTGATGATCTGTGGAGTACTACAGCTAGCTAAGCCAGAGTCTGCTCTCTATCCTGTATCCAAGCTCAGGACTTGCTGTGCACCAAGCAGGAGGTACCAGAAGTGAGACAGGCAGGGCTGTTGTCCTTTGCTCCACAGGTCCTTTCCAAATCTGCAGTGTGGGAGAACTGTGTGACAACATCCATCAGACTAATGCTAAAAGGTTTTCCTAAGATGGGCTCTGGATGATTGTATAAGCAGTTACTAGTATTTTGTACCCAAATATGAAAAGAATTAAACATTTCCAGGACACTTCTGGTTCACATACCCAACTGGTCTTTCTTATGAGGCTCTAATAAGAGGAAAGGCAGCAGAAATTCAAACTATTTAACCGTATATTTTAGCTTCAGAATATTTTGCATTTTTAGCATTTTTTAAAACACATGTAGTTCTATGTCAGAGCCATTTTTCACATACACCAGCAAATATGTTTTTGAAGAAAACACAAGAAACAGGGGGTGGGAGGAGGCTGGGCAGATTTTACCCCAATACTAAATATTAGTATTAGTTAATGAATTACTGAAAATCAATATTAAATAAAAATGGTATTTGTTTTGTAGCTTCATGGGGCACCTTTTATCTTAATACTGCAGTTTTATATGTCACTTAGAAGCTTTATTGTTTCAATAGCAAAGCTAAAGAGGTTAATTCCTCTTTAACAAGGGGCTCTCCCCCTTTTTCCCTGGCTCCCCCTTCTCCTTTTTGGCTCGGCCTAAATTTCTAACACCACCTCATGAAATGTAGTATACAGCTTTTAATTGTGCCCAGAGGCAGTACAACTTCAGAGAGGGTTTGGAGCAACTGGCAGAGGATTTGCAGAACAGCTGTGTTCCGGGAACATGTGCAACAGCCCCGTCAGCACCTGCACCCGCGCCGCTCTCCCGCCCCTGCTCCCCGCATGCTCCACATCTGGGATTAATCACCCCTTTTAAAGGAATTAATACTCTTAACGTTTTTATTTTATTATACCTGTAGGAACATGATGCTATATTAAAATCTGCAGCTTATAAGTAGTATTTTGTTCAAGCCAGAGTTACTGGGGGGAATAAAACCTCCCTGCGCTTTGCCAAGAATGAATTGTTTTAATATCCCAACATTCAATATTATTTATTATTAAAGTCGAGCACTGCTTTGGTGAGTAACTGGCTTTCTCAAGCTTTAACCTACTTTTCCCCACTGAACTCTACCTTACAGTTTCAACATTTGCTAGAAACAAGCTCCCATGTTCCTGCCCCCATCACTATTTTCTCAGTGTACACTATTCATGCTGGAAG
>VZRN01004413.1:318907-343597 GCA_013397935.1 Dasyornis broadbenti | reverse complement strand
CCTTTAAAAATGTGATATTATTTAAATGTCATTCAATTCCAACAGCAGCATTTGCTTACAGAGTTCAGACAGCACAGAACTCTATTCATGCATGAGTTATGCCACATTAACCATTTATGATAGATTTTCATGTTAATTCTACAGGGGAGGAATCATATTAGATTTGCCCATTTTATGTAACCTATAATGGAATTCAGCAACATGAGTCCTGCTCATTATAGTCGTGGGGACTAGAGAGGAAAGCTGAAAAGAAGAGGAGGGAAATCAGCTCTGGTATTAATTCATTAAAATGCACACATTTCCCAAAAGTCAGACACCTGAGTGAACATATCTGAGGTAAAACCACAAAGACTGCCGCTATTGTTGGTATTTTGGAGTGCACTAGAATTCAGTTTTAATAGTTGCTCTGAATCAACAATTTATCCCAAAATCTGAGGAACCAATCCATAAGCAACAGAAAAATACACTGCCAATACTTTCTGCATTATTCTAGAGACAAAAAGACATAGCATTAAACCTTGGTTAGAGACAGGGTAAATACAACAGGTTTTTGTCTGGTAATGCACCATTTATCCAAGAATTGGAACAAAAATATTTATCCAATCAAATCTTCAGGTAAATATCATCCCAGATTTCTCCATGCATATTTACTTAATTTGAAAATTTAGTCTGAAAATTAAGCAAATATGCTGCAAACATCTTGCCTTAAGGAATAACTTTCCCAGCAATATCTACAACACAGTCCTTTTGCATCTCATAATTCAGTTGCTTAACCTTGTTCTACTGAGCTGGAATTGCAGCAAAATGGCTCTTGAGCCCAAGCCATATCAGTCACAGCCACTCTTGGGCTAATTTTCCTTGTAACAGTGAACCTCAGCAGCCTCCTGGTCCCATTTATCTGTGTTGGGTACCTTCCTCCTGATGCAGACAGACTGCAGCACAAGACTAATTGCATTTTTGGCTTTCTATGCTCAGTATCTTTACCACTTTTGCTCGGTTGTTCTTCCAAGCAGATTTTTCTATCTCTGTCATAGTGCACAATATATTTGTAGTGACTGTAGCCTAAAAGAACCTAAGTATTTAATTAAATATATTAAATTAAATACCTATTTTGAGAATTTCCATACTCTGCCTAAATATTATGCACATTACATATTTTCACAGGGAAGAGGGAAAAAGGCAAATCTTGTTGCTCCAGCCCATGCTGGCAGAGCAGCCTTCCTGACTCACCAAATTTCTCACTCCCCCTCACCTCGAGAACAGCCCCCAGGAAAAATCCACTCAACTGCTCAGGATCCCACAGCACTTTTTGTTGGGACTTGTCCCTTTTAACAGAGTTGTTGAGTATTTGTTTCTTAATTTACTTGTTATTTTTTCACTATCCTAAGATGGTTTTGTTGCGAGGGCATGACAGTTGTGTGTGAATTTGAGCCTTAGTTAGTTCCTGTCACCATGACTTTAATGGAGCTGAACAAGTTCATACGCCACCATCCAACTCACGGAGAAATCATAATCAGGCTGATTTATGCAAAGAACAACCCACACCTCGTACTGAACCTGCAGCACAGGCTTAGAAAAATGGAAACCAATGCAGGTATTGTTGCCCACACAAGCCAAGTTAGTGGAGGAAAAAGGAGACTCAATTACATCAGTAAAGCAAATGAAGAGTTGCAAAATTTTGGTTTTGGAGTCAAAGTACAGTGCTTGTCCTAAGTGGTAATTCCCTCTCTGTTACCAGAAAACAAAAATTGATGGGCAGAGGCTGGGACAGGCTGAGTATAGTTTTAAGGACTGATGACTGGGGACAAGAGGCGAACAGAAGCACAAATCTAGCATTCCTCTTTTCCCAAATTCTTCTGAGTTATAACAGGTAGCTGGAGTTTGAGTTTTTTTCCTTTAAATAGCTTCCTCGCTGCTGTTGGGATGCACAGGGAGGGAGCTCTGAGCAGGAGCAGGACGAGGTGACCTCCAGAGGTCCCCTCCAGTCTAAATTTTTCTATTACTCTAATCAAAACCCTCAAGAGATGCTGAATCTGGCAATGCCAAACATACCCAGGAAATGTAAAATTAGAACTGATTACCAAGACGTTTGTAAACCAGAAGCCTCGGCTGCCATTATATGGTCATCTAATACTTGGACAGAAGCCTTTGCTGCCTGAAAAATGTTGGATGAAGCAGACTAATTGCAAAACACTATTTGCTGCACTGCCAGCTTTTCCCTATGGAAAATAAAATTGCAGAGATCTTGGGAACTGGTAAATTTGCCAAGCTGGAAGTCAGGTTATGAATTTAGAAAAAAAAAAATCTTTTTTTTTTCTTTTCAGATATCAGTAATTAGATGGAAAATTGAGAAGTAATTAGATGGTAAGTTGAGAAGTAAAACTGTATCTCAGAACTCTAGGAATAGATTACAAGAGAAGCAATGTTTTCAAAAGTACTAAAGTGATGTAGGAGCCTATATCTTGCTACTAAAAATAAGGATCCTGGTCTTCAAGGCATAAAAATAGCTCTGCACTAGGAATTTATGTCAGTGTAACAAAATTGTCTTTGGACATGATTCTTTTGACATATCTCTGCAATCAAAAATCCCAATATGTATAAATATCCTGGGGAAAAGTGCTTGAATGAGTTAAGGAACTCTTTAAAGTCCTTTTTCTTTTTTTTATCATTAGACACTATATCAAAAGCCAGACCCATAAATTATTGCAGCCTAATATTTAGTCTAAGTAACACTTGAAAATAAGTTATTTTTGTGCTCTAAGAAATTTTACCAAAGAGCAAGATGAATGCAAATTGCTTAATACAATGTTTTTTAAAACTCAAGAAGATCCAGGAATGCATATATTATTTGTTTCTGTCCAGGGAATATCCAGCAGTACCAAGTGAACTCCACAACGCCTAAGAGAAGTCAAAGATTTTAAAAGGCCAAACCACAATTTTTCTCCAGTTTCCAGTCTAATCTCCAAGGCGCTTATTGCATTTTTTACTACTTAAAAGTAACAACAATTTTATTAATAGTCCAGCAGCTTCCATTTTCTATTTGGCAGAAGATACAGTCACTCTTGATGGGAAATCACATTTATTCTGGGACTAGACATGGTCACATTTAATCCCAGTGTTAATGAAGATGCTGCTTCAAGCCAGGTTTATGGAAGCAATGAAAGTATAAAAAGGCTGGAAAAGACTGACAGTGGGAAGATTTAACTTCTGGTTTAAAATCAGTGGTAGAGACCTGTGCCCTGGGTGTTATTCATTTGTCAAGCAGCAAGTCTTTGCTGCACGTTGCCAGTGGGATCTCCGAAAAGCTCTGTATCCGCACTGGATGGGGCAGGCACGGCAGCACAGAGAGCAGGGAGCTGTGAGGAGCCTGTGCTCAGTCCTGACTCAGGTGTTTTTCTCTGTATCCTAAAGGGAAGATGCTGATTCATCACAATTTCCCCCTCATACAATAGATGTTATTTATCCAATCTGAGGTTATTTGCCAGAGTTTGAGGTTCTTACTTACTTTGTCTGACCTTGTAATTACAGAAAGTACAGATGCTGTTTATGATTAAGACACATTTTGTGTAATGCTCACGTTCCTGGATGGCTGGTAATGTGCGCTCCAGAACCATCTCATAACTCCTGTGATTTTCTCACTCTACAAAATAATTTTACAAACATTCACCCTCTTCATGATTGTCGCAATTTCTGCCAGAGAGAGCCCAGGGCTGGTAAAGTGCCAAGCAGGGCTTAAACACACTCAAGAGCTTCAAAGAGAAATGCACACAATGCTATTGATGTCAGCCTCTCAGTTTAATACATGCTTAAATTCACAGCATTAAAAATAACCAATCAAGGAGTTTTCTTTGCTATCCCCACTCTTAGAGTGAGCCTGAAATCTGTGTTAAAAACGTACACTACAACTATTGCTTCTGAAGGGTGTTCAGCACCCTCAAACTCTCAATATTATTTTCATTAGAAGGCAAAATGTTTGGAAAATTGTTATATGAAATCCATAAATCTGAAGATGAATAATGAAAATGAAACTTCCCACGAAATGCCCCAGTGTTCGTTTTATTTAACAGTCTCTATTGGTGAAAATAAATTAAGAATGAACAAGACTTGTTTATGCCTGCTTTACACCATTCTCTGTGTTTTAATAGCAACTGCATATTAATTTATCAGAATCCCATAAATTATAATTAGCCAGGAGGATTAACAACATAAATCCTTGAATTTAAAACCAACCTGCCCTGCTCTCTCTTCCCTTAGCTCTAAAGTGAAAAAGAGCCATAAAACCTATCACCACTGTTTGATCCATTAAACTCATGAGACACTCTTATTTCAGCTGAGCTACAGGAGGTAGAGGCTTTGCAAAATCTGTTTTAAAGTTACAGCAGCCTTCCTGGAAGTGAGAGAGAACGTGCACAGGAAAGGCCCAGCCTGAGCATGGGAGATGACTCTTGCGCTTTCCACTGCATCACCAGCTGACATCAGGGAGGCTTCTCAGTACGCAGGAAATGGGCAGAAGATCTTACTAGTAAAATAGGTGAGGCATAGAGGTATCAGTTCCTAAGCACACCTTTGCCAAGATAAAAGGAAAATCTAACTGAAGTGGCTACAGGTTTCACTGGACTGGGTAGCAGGAAGGATGTGCTGCGGGTGGAGCAGATGCTCCGGGATCAGGAAGTCCCCCTTTCACCGCAGCTTTAATATCCTTAAGCATCAGGTGAAGGCAAAACAAGTAACATCTCCACAGAGCCGTAAATCAGCCGGGGCATTGTACTCATACTCATTATCCCAAACAATTTAAGGTGCTTTGGTAGAAATGCACGACCCATTTGTACATGTGATCAGGAACTTCTGCACAAATACCAACTTGAAAATTCACTTCCTTCCCCCTCACTCCTGAAAGATTTGCAGGACAGATGTGAAAAACTGAAAGCTGAAACCCATCAGCCCCACCTGAACGCTCAGGTAGTCCAGAGAGGATGGTGCTGCTCAGCTACAGCTGGGAGAACGAGCCCATGCCAATGCACAGCGAGGTACAGCTTGTCTTCCAAAAGGACAATTTAAATTGAAATATCTGCTAGTTCAACGTATTAGGTAAACAACAAAAAGTTTCTGCCAGGGTTTATTTTTGGTACCAAACTGCTTTGCAGGGGTCAGATCGCCACATGAGCCACCCAAAGAAAACCTTTAACAGGCGTAGAAATTCATATTAAGTGCTCTTTTATTTTTAATTTTATTTATTGCTTGAAGGAGCTTAGGCACTTTTGAAGACACCAATCCCTTATTGTCATTATAGCGGTGCTGCACACAGGGAGCAGGGATTATGGAGCAGAGCCAAAGCCACGTGGCTGCATCTACAGCACATACAGTAGCTGCACTGCCTATCCAGAAATCCTGCAGCCATCAGGTCATCCCGGGGGTGGAATAAGCACATTTCAAAATCAGGAAAGCAGTGTTGTCAAAGGCAGAAAATTACTAAATACAAGCTTACACCTGAGGGTGATGAGGCCCTGGCACAGGTTGCCCAGAGTAGCTATGGATAGCCCATCCCTGGAAGTGTCCAAGGCCAGGCTGGATGAGGCTCTGAGCAACCTGGTCCAATGGAAGATGTCCCTGCCCATGGCAGAGGGGTGGAACAAGGTAATCCTTAAGGTTCCTTCCAACCCAAACCATTCTGTGATTCTGTGAGCTGAAACAGAAAAGCTCCACAGGAGGAAGTGTCAGTTTTCTCCCCTCTACCAAAGCAAGAGCATTACGAAAATACTTTTCTTGCATGATCCAAGAGTGCACCTCCTGATACATCCCCAATCTGCTACCCCTCCTACTCTCAGGAACCTGTGAGGGACATTTCTGTGGCATCCAGGCTTTGGTTGGCCAAATTCTCAGCTGATCAACAGAAACAACCTTCTCCCTCCCTGACAGCTGGAGCTGATGTCCACCAGACTTGTCTGCCTGGCCTTAGAAATCGATAGAAAAAAAGTCACTGAGAAAAGGGTGAGCAGAGAGAGGAATGGCAATGGACACCTAGGACAGCCCATGTCTCTGATGGGTGGGTTCAGGGACAACTGAGAGTGTTTTTTTTTTTACAGCCAGAGCCTGGCTCTGCTCAGCAGCCCTGATGTGAACAGGTTACCCCTCAGGTTTTCCACTGTTCACGCACACAAGACTCCCAAGCTGCAGAAAATCTGTGACCTGATCCCACAAAACTCCTCTCACAGTACTGTTGACTGAGACTATTTTTTCCTCATCATGATTAATGTTTCAGGGCCTGACAAAATACAGGGGCAGCATTTTTTGAGCTTGATATCAGTTATCCAGGGAAAGGCTGCAGCAGGCACACACACAGTAGGAGCAGATAAGGGGGCTCAGATCAGCGTGTGATATACCTGCATGCGCCAGATGAGCTGAACATGACACGGAGCACTTCTGCTCACTTCACACAGCTGATATTTATCACAGCTCCTTTCAAATGCTTATCTCCATCCTTTGGAGTTCACTTATAGCATGAACAAGGTGAACTCCCAGGTGGACCGAGGGCCCAGATGTGTCAGGGGAGGTTTCCATTCAGTAAAACCAGGATATCACCTGGCTTAGAGAGATAGGGGATACACAGCTCAGCAAAATGTGTTTCTGTAGGACTGTTATATGTGCAAGCAGTATAAATGCACTTAGTTTGAGAGACATAAACAAAGGAAAAAAACAAACCCTTTTCTTTATGCATACACACATTATATGCATTTATATCTCTTTTATATGTGTATATATATATGTACATGCACAGACACACAAAACCCTGCCTGGTTCTTCTATTTGCCTTTAATACTAAAGGTAGAGCAAAATAGCTTTCATTTTTCCTATTCCTCCTTCCTTCTCAGTAAGAGAAATGAGAGCTACCAATTTAGACAGCTATGCTTAGTTGTCCTTACTAAGCACCAATGTGAATGATTTGACTAAGATTATGCAGCAAAGGGGTTGTGCACCTCTCTTAATCAAAAGAAAACACATCTGGATTATAAAGTATTTGTCCCCTCGTATTTAAGGCAGGGAGGGGAAAGGAAATTGGGTTGTATAGAAGAAGAGAAAGAAAAGTGGTTAGGCATAAATGCAAACAGCTTTTCAAATAGAGGCTGGAAATAAGCATCTTCTTAAAAAAAAAAAAAATTCACTGCAGCATATTGTAAAGGAAGCTCCTGTATTCATTCCATGAGGGAATAGGATAGTGCACTCTCTCTACAAGGCTGCAGAAGACGGAAAGCTCTGTAAGCCCATCCCAACTCCCTTAATTATTTTAATTGCAGCAGTGTGATGCCAAGGTGCTGAATTACCCCCTCAGGCTCTGGCTGCTTAGCCAGGAGGTACTGAATTAAACTGTCAGAACATGCAGAAAAATTGCAATGGTGCCTGTCAACGGTATTTGTTAAGAGACACGGGTGAGGCCAGTGACTTGTATAGAAAAAGAGCTGCCAATGCAAAGTCGTCAAAGCACAGCACTGGAACTAATGGGGTATTCAGAGGTCTTGTTCTACTTCATTGGTTAAAGCCAACAAAACTCCTGTAATATTTGGGGCGGTTTGCTATTTATGGCTATGGTAATAAAGGCCAGTTAAAGCTGCAAAGCCAGCTACAGTTAGTGGTCCCCACTGCTTCAGTTCTAAATGGCTGAGGGGGCACTATTCCATCTCAAGCTCTGCTTTTAAAAGAATCGGGATAAAATATAAAAAGAATTGGGTATTTAAAAGATGAAAAAATTATATGTAGAGTGGGCCACAGTTTTACAATACACTGTTCTAGTTAAAAATAACTACACTTTGGATGGCTTACCCAGATGATTTTGAATTCAGTTATGTCTTAGCTGCAAAGGACTGGCACACAGTTGGCAATGTGGCCCAGGTTTAGCATCCTCTCTTCTTGACACGTGGCAGTTTCCTTCCAGAGACACTTACCAAAGCCCAAGGTGTGTTTGATACCAAAATCTACTTTGTAACTTCTAAACCCACGCAACTGCAGATAGCGATCAAAGCCATATGAAGAAGTCCTATTTACTGTGGCTCTGCATGGCTCCCTCGCAGCTATTTTTAGGAGTAAAATCCTGTGCTTGTGAAATTGAAAGGCAGATAACAATGGTTGGAGTCAGCGCGTGGGCAGGTGCTATGCAAACACCTCGTAGCTCAACACCCGCGCGTTGGCTCCGATTTTTCGGTCCCCAGCGAAGCTTTGGTTCTCATTGGGGAGGATTGAAGCCAGCTTGAATTTGGGATGGGTGTTAGCTCCTGCAGAGGGGCACAAGAGCTGCAGCCTAGGTGAAAGTGATATATGGTTTATGCTTGGCTGGCTCAATACACCAGTCCACGGGATTTTTAGAAACCCAACTTCTCATCCCTTCCATCTTTGAGGAGCTGAGCACAGCCCTTCTAGAGACTGCAGAGCAGGAATGGTATACTGAAAAGGAGAATTGTTTTGTGTTTGCCAATGCCACCTTTTCAGCATAGCAGGGAAGTGGAGATAGAGAAAAATTAGCATTTTCTGACTTACTGTAGGTGCTTGTCCCTGTCAATGCCCATTCAAACAGCTCTCTGAGCAGACGGAGCCGCATCCCAGCTTTCCACAGCCTAAAGAGCTTTGAGAAGTGCTACATGTCCCACCTGGCTTCTCTGCTGTGGTATCCCCAGCTCAGTGTGCTTCCTGGGATTCTTCCTCAACAGGTCGCCATTGCCATAATCCTAGATTCACTTAAGGTAATTTTCACTAAGAACACAAGTTCAAGAGAGGTTAATTATCCATTAGCGTATATTTTTAACTAGCTAATTTACATATTGAATAGCCTGTATTTATTTTATTAAAACCAGGTCACTATATTCAGCTGACTGAACTACATGAGCTATCCCACAGATTACACAAGAATTGTTCAGTAATTAATTTTCCCCATAGATAAGTAGTTATTACCTGTATTTCTAAAACAACTAAAACTGTGAATGTTCTCGTAAAGAAACTGAACTCTTTGCTGCTATTAGGGCTTTACAACTGCAGTACTCTCTGAGCTGAGCAGTTCATTTCAGCAGCTCTTTTGGAATAAAATCCATACTTCTCCTAGTAGAGAACACATTACACAAGCCTCCAGGAGTTATGGTTCAGGCCAGGTTACAAATGCTGTTTCTAAGCTGTGTTTGTAACTAAATAGTGTTGGCCATACAAACATGCACAATCATGAACTCTTATCCCCTTCTTGCCATCTGGGAATTAAAGCACAATTTTCATTAACTTTAATTAAAGAAGTTGGTTCCTTTCAGATGAGGGTGACAATCCAAGTCTACATTAAGCAGCTCAACCCATGTGTTTCCACTCAGCATTACCTGTGGCTCTGCTCCCTTGGCCCACAAATTTAACGTATTCTGTCACACACAAAGAAGAGAAGGTGGGGTGATGATCCACAGCTCTGAAGACCACACTCCACCTCCATCTTTCCAACTCAGCAGCTTCACCAGAGTTAATCATTAAACCACTTTGATATTCTCTTGGCATGCAGTTTACTACAATTCCATAGCCTGCCACTGACTTGGATATCTGAAGAATATGAGATATGGGAGCTGCACCCTCAGCTGTTACGATCTCAATCACACAAATGTGGGAGAGCCTGGTCACTCTCCATTTACCAGAGCACAAGTCTGAATGGGTTTTGTTCTCCTGCACTCACGACAAGTGACCTACTGGGCATTTACAAACAGCTAAATTGCTCAAAGTGTCTAAAAGGCAAACCATACCTTGATTACCTCGTACTCAGAAAATGCCTTTGAATAGATTTAAACACTTCTGAAAAAGTTTTCAGCGTTAGCACTGTTTCTTTCTTCTTGGGATACTGGTGGCACATTGTGAAGTGCCTCTTCCATGTTCCTTGCCAACATCAAAATCTCTTCACGCTGCATTTTTGAATGTCACGTTCACAAGAACACGAGAGGATTTCTGGTTCTCAGTGGGAGAGTGTTAAGTTTTTCCAAGTGCAAACAAAGGATATTAAAACACCCGTAGTGCTCATTATACCACTGCAGCCCACCAGAAACAAAAGTAGGGATTCGATTTTCCACCACATAATGACTATATCATCTACAGAACTGGATTAACTAATTTATTGCTTAGGAAAAGTACTAATTGCTGGGCCCTTCTGCCTTTGGTTGCGTGGGCACGTGCAGAGAAAGACCAGCTTCAGGGCCAGATACAAATAAGATCTGTCATAAAGGATCACTGCTGTTATTCCATCAAATCTACCATTAGCTCAGCATTAGCCACAAAGAGTAAACCAAAGACTAGCAGCAAGAATTCAGATATTGTTCTGCAAGAATGGAAGAAAAATAGTATTAGCATTTCTTGGAATTCAATTAGTCTGAAGCCTTGTTTTCAGTGCCAAATGAGGGGCATTTTCTATTGAGCGAGATTTGTTTTCCAGGGTAAAGAGAGCCTTGTCTCTGATAGGATTAGAAAACAAAATAGCTGAGTTGGATTAGCTACCTAACGATTTACAAAACAAACCCCTTTTTTTTTTTTTTCTGAAGACATGGAAACGTGGAGTGAAGGAGACTTCCTGGACCATCAAGTCTTATATCCATGTTATTGAAAACACCACATCATATAATTTTTTCACAAACATATCACGTTTATCATAATCTGGAGTAATTTCTAAAATGATGTTTTTAGCACGATAGCATCAGACATGTGGACAGAAAAAACAGCAAAATTTCCTTGATGCAAATTCTGTTTCATATGAAATTTGCAGTCATCGTACCACAGCATTTCTGGGAAGAAATGTCTTTGTTTCTTTCTGAAGCAATGTTTGAAGATTTGCAAAGCCTTACTTTTGTCAATGACATATCAAAAGGCGCAAAACATTGCAGAGAACTGAAACTTCCTAACCCCCCCCCCAATTCTTTTTCTGCTAAGTTAGCTTCATTTTATTAATTTTAAAAAATAATATTGCATTTAATGTGAATTATATTGTTTTGTATGGCCATACCGGGAGTCTGATGTTGCACCGAAGGCCTCTTCCTCTTTTAACACGCTGCTTCTGAAACCAGTACTGAAGCTGAACAATCTTTTGTCTGAAAATCAAATTAGCACTTTCCTAAGGGTAATGTAAGGCATTTGCATGAGTGTGAAAACTCAATCAAAAGTAAAGTTTGAGTGCTGGGCATTTATATCCTGGGCTTGCCAGAATAAAGCAGCATTAAGTTTCTCACTAAGACTCAGATTTGTAAAGATATTTAGATGCAGATAAGGTGCTTAGTGGTGCATTCAAAAAAGCCTAGGACTTTTCTGTCCTGATGATTCATTCTAATATACATTTCATTTACAAGTCAGCAGTACAATGTTGTGGTAAAAGTGATGTGGTAAAAAATAAACCAAGAAAAAACAATAACTGAGGGTAGAAATCTGGGCACAGTGAACGCTACCGTGATGGTCCCAGTGGCTTTAATCCATATAAATCCATACAAATTCCTCTCTCTCAGACTTCTAAAGATTTCTTTTGCTAACAGCAGAAAGCAATACAAGAATTATTATATTTAATGATATGCCACAGGACAGCTGTGTTTAGAAGAAAGTCCCAGGCTGATTTTCCTTCCCTCAGTTCTGTTTTCCAGCACTGAACCTATTGAAAAATGAACCTAAAAATAGATTTGAGGAGTTCTCTTTCTCTCCTGAAGTTTGATTCAAATCTACAATCTTCACGTATTTCAGGCTGATTCGGTGAGACCATGGCATGTCTCAGCTCTGAAGCTGCTTCTCGCAGATTGCAGCTGTAGGGAGAAAAACGTCTACATATGAAGCAAAGTGATGGAGTAAATTAAACTCCAACACAGCCTCTGGCTAATTTTTTAATAATCTGAGTGCAAAACAGGGCCTTGAGGGTAGGCAGAGCTTTTCAGTAAACCAATGAGAAGTGGATTTTATTTAAACAACAGGCAAGTCAGTCCCAGAGAGCTCAGATACTTGTATACAAAGCAGCTATGTCTCACTGAGAGCCTGTACAGTAGCTCAGCATCTCAATTTCAATCTCAAATTCATTCCCTGCTGGTAGTTTTTGTCTGCAAACAAGCTGAATGTGAGCTGACAAGGGCCCCCAGAGCAAATAATACGAGCACTGGGGGAGGAAACTCACACGGACACGATGCTGACAGTTGTGCAGCCAATTCAAAAAGATTGCACGAGAACCCAAGTCCTCAGCTGGAGCTGCATACCAAGAGCACAAACAAACAGACAGAACCTGATCTGAGGGGTTTCACCTCCTGAACCACAGCTCACCTTGGCACAATGATTGTGTTGGATAGCACAGGGCAAGGCCTCAGGTCTTTCTGCGGGGCCAGAGGAGGAGCAGGGCAGTTCTGTCAGCTTTTCTAAGCAAAGTTCTGCATGGCTCTGTCAAGGGACTGGCTTGATATGAACATGTCCAGCCTGCACATCCTGCCTGCTCTGTAGGCCTGCAGTGCATCTGTAGAGAATGTGCCTACAAAGATTTTGTAAATCTGAGTTATTTCCATTCTTTTACAGTAAAGGAGCTGTGCAATGGGCCTCAATTTCTTCCATGGATGCTGGTTTCCCCTGAGGGATACCAGGATGTGCTTATTCTCCACACCTCTTACCTACATTTCCCTACACAGGTGGGAAGAAACTTCCAGGAGGACCAAAGACCATGATGCTACACCACACCAAGCAATACAATCTGTCCTCCCTTCCCAGAAAATCTAGGAGGGACAGATATCAAGCTAAAAGAGATGCTGAAAATACACTGCTGCTTGTGGTAGTATTTGAGAACCCAGCCCTGACATCTGCACTGTGCTTACTGCACCCTTGAGTTAAACACACACATCTCAGCACAGCTTTAGAATGCACATCCTTAGATTTGTAGAAGACTTTGAGACAAAACTTGCTCAATAAATGAAAGCCACCAAAATGACCAAATTACAGCTGTTAAAACAGACCCACCTAAAATGCTTGATGTGGAGAGGATAGATATTATTTCTTTGGAATCTCCAGTTTTCAACATCGTCACCAGCTTTTGAACAGGCTTTAAATAGGATCATATACACTGGTAATGGCATCTCTTCCTTACACAGGGAATATGGCAGCTAACTGGAATGTAACAGTTGGGGATTTGCTGGAGAAAAAAACCAAACACTATAGTGGAATTTTTTTTTTTTTTTTAGAGAAAATAATAATAATTTTATTTACAGACAAATCCCAAAAAATAATTTGTGACCTTCAGATCCATTTATTGGACTACTGCTCATTATTGGATTTTTATTCTGAGAAAAAGAAAAATAGGTTAGACAACAGCCTGTTGTTTTAGAGTTAATGTCTTCTAAGAGATTTGATTTTCAAGACTGCAGAGAAAATCAGAATTTAGATGTTCCTCTCATTTTCAATAAAGGACATGTGACATATAGATACTGTCCTTACAGATAAACCTTTCTTTACTTTATGTCATTTTAAATACACTTCTGCAGCCAGCATCCCTAGCAGAGGAAAGGAACACAAGGCTTCCTTCTGCTCTTAGTCTGTACCTGCCACAGGAGCTCAAAAATCAGCGTACAGCTGCCGCCTTTGGAGATGAGCTAATATCCTCTTTACTTTGCCTCATTCAGCCAAACCATAGTTTATAAAACAACAACTTTTTATGAGATTTCCAGTAACATTAATTGTTGGTCACAAAACTTCAAAGAAAACCAGATATTTATAGCTCAATTCATGTTTCTCTTTTTTTTTTTCCACACACTTTTACCACAACACTTTCCAGCCCGGTTCCCATGATCACACTGCAAACAGAGCTATACCCGCTTCCTGCTGTGGCAGCCTCCTTAACCACTTCACTCCTGGTGCTTCTGCTGTTTTTTTTCTTTTTTGCCCTTTTTTTTTTCCAGTGTTCATGTCCTTTCATTGTTTTCCCCAGTGTGTCACACTTGCTTTTTCCCACATCATTTTATCATTCATCTCTGCTCTTTTCAGCCACCTGCACAATCATTAAAATGGTATGGGAAATGAAATATATATACAAAAATATATAGATATACACAAACACACATCCCTGTGTGTATATATAGATGTATACACACAAACCACACTGGGAAAACTTTTATTCAAAGGGAAAAAAAACCTCCTTTTCAGTAGAAAAATTAGCTGCTAAATGAACTCATTTTTATAAACATGGAAGAGAGAGGTGGAACATTTTCAGATACATATATTAAATATTTCCCTATTCCTCTGAAGAACTGATATTCATAACCACTTATTTATTACAATGTAATCAGCATATTGATTATATTAAGCAATCCCTGTAAATCTCTATAAGCTGAGGTTAACAATGGCTTTTCAAATGCCATTAACCATCACCTTGCAGCTTTCTCTCTATTATGTACCATAAAGTTAATCATGTGCAAGACAGTTTTTCCAAGAGAAAAATCTACTATACAGTGCAATGATCACCTTGGTATTTTCCTAGAACAAAGAAAAGGTCTTTCTTAAATAGGAAAAAGTCTGTGCCATCAAAGAATGAGTGCTGGGCAAGATAATCATGGGTTTCCTGCAAAATTTCTCAGGTTATCTCATTAGAGCCTAAACTCTCCAGACTTTTCTTTCAGCATTAAAATCCCTGCACCTTTTATCATGAAATAGGCCAAGACTTGTGATTCTGTGCCATGTAAGAAGCCCTGGTATGAGGAATAAGTGACTCTCACAGAGGGAGGGCAGAGCCCTTCCACCCTTCTCCAGAGCAGCTGCCTCAAATCAAAGTGGTCTAGGACAGGATCAGAAAGTTTCAACATTTGGAAACCAGAGCCACAGGATTTTCTCTCTTGGTTCCACCAAGGCGTGCGTGCCACGCCCAAGCAGAGCCAAGCATGGAGGTCCTTCCCCCAGCACTCACAGGGGTTAATTCCTTGCACAATAATTTCTCCCACAAGAGGAAAAGAGATGCAATGAGATATGCCATGGACACGTGCAGGAGGAGGAGGATGCTTATGTAAATGTAAAGATAGATCCATAAATCACACCATGTAAAGTAAGGCCATACCTTACACAGCAATAACTCCTGCAGGAGATCATTAACAGAGTCAACTATTACATTACATACAGCAGAACACTGGTGTCATACTGAAAGAGATTCAGCCTCTCCAAAACATATTTTTTCATTTGCTTACCAAATCAATATTTATATCCCTCTGTGGTAAATTAGACAAATTTATTTAACGTGGAAAAGTAACCATGTAGCATGAAGCAGGAACCTAATATTAAGTCTGCATATGATATCCAGGAGTTCAAGCCCTGTGAAGCATCTCACAGCAAAAGCACTCAGAAAAACATTTCAATTGATCTTTCCTCCCCACTCTAGGTTCCTTTGGCAACTGATTTGAAACATAGGTGCCAAATTAGGGTAGCTCTAAGGTTTCTATTACTATTTGGCACACTGAGAAGCCAGTGATTTAAGACAATATGAGATGTCCATTAGCTGTAACAATGAATTCAAATGCTTAGAAGCCAGGCTATAAATCGACCCTTTTGGAAAGACTGACCATTGTTTGCCTCAAGTTAGCAACTCCACCTCTGAGGGGAAAATGCACCCCGCCGGCTAGCTCCTGCCCCTGCCGAAAGCAGCCCAGGAGCTGCATCCCACAAGAGCAGCTGGCACAGGGAGCACAGACAAAACAGTTGGGAAATTCAGCCTTTGGACCCCGGCAATCCCAGAAGATTAGCAGTGCTGAGAGGCTGGTGCCTCTCAGAGGCTCTAACTCCCTCCTGCACCTCTGGGGCCATCCTGGCAGGAGACCTACCCAAAAACGTCTGGACTCCAACAGTCAGGGCAGGCTCTGAAGAGAAATTATTACAGCAGAAAATCTGTAATAAATTCCTTTCCCACCATCACAAAATAAAAATAATTTTAAAAATAATCCCCCAGGGCTTTTAGTACTCTGCAGGCAATCCTCAGGGAAGAGACACGATGTGCCTTCTGTGATACCCCAAAACCAACAATGCATGAAGAGATTCTTATCTAGCCTCAAGCATATGGTTTGACTATTGCTAATGTCTTTCTAGTCTTCGGCCAAATATGGCTTTTGTGATTTTTGCTGAACCCGTGAACAAATAAACTCTATGCCACAGGAAATGGCAGGATGAAGCTGCTCTGTACCTACATTGCCCAGGATGCCTGAAGTTCAGCGGTCGAGGATGGTGGACATTGGGCAAATCTGATTACTGATAGCTGAGGAGTGGAGGGGTGTATTGCTGCTCCTTGCTAGAGATGGCAGGTAGGAAGTGAGAGGCAGGGATGGATAAACAGAAGACTGGGTGAAAAAAAAAACCAATATTTTGTCTTCCTGAAGTACCTAGATTAACAATATGTCATTCACTTATCCACTGGACAGTTACACCATAGACCACAGCAAAAACTAGCAAGGAGCATCAATTTATTGCCTCCATCCAAATTTTGTAGCAGGTTTTGGCAAGCAGCTAAAGCTGCTAATATAGCACTTACTGTGTTGATGGCCCTAAAGTCATTTGTAATACCATAAAACAAATTTGTATGATATCCACAAATCAATTGCTCCATTTAGATGTTATTTCTTACACAAACAAGGAACTGTGGCCTTGGCAAAGAGATATGTCAGACCCAAAATGAGAAATAAAAAAAAAATAAAGGGAGAAAAGAAAAGGATACAACTGCTTTCAGCAGTGTTCTCTCATCCTCCCTTCATCCTTCCACAAATTTCTATTCCCAATATCACTGACAGTAGGTTCAAAAGAAGTTTTCAAAATGCAGTCCTGCTGGATGATGCAGGCAGGTCTGCAGATGTAGTCAGCCTCAAGATATAGATGTTGGCAACAGCAGCAAATGCCAAGACAGAGAAAAAAAATGAAACAGAAGTGCTCAACCATGGAAAAAGAAGAAACCCACAGCACAAGGCCAAGAACACACAACCACTTCCTCTGAGAAGCTACTCTCCTGTTTATGTTAGAACTAAAGTTTTGGGCACCTTTACCTCAATGGCCACGCTCATAGCTAATCTTTGAAGACTTCAGAGAAAAAAAAAAAAGGAAGATATAACTTTAAATGAAATCAGCTGAAACCATTCTTCTGGAAGCAACAGCAGTTGTGCTATTAATGCTCAGCTTCTAATTATTTGTTGGAGTGTATAAATGCAGGGATTTAACCTCCTGATTTGCAAACATGAAGGAAAGGTGCTGATCCAAATTACAGATGTGTAAAAACACAACTCCCCCGCCCCACACAGGGACTATGAAAACTCAGGAGTGCACTGCTCACTGTTTCATTTGGAACATTATTTGTCATGCTATAAAAGAAAATGAGGGTGCAGGATTTCCAGGGCTGGAGAACAATGACATAACATCTACATCCACGTTTTACAATCCCTCCCTGTGTTTCTCTCACGTTCTCCCACCACAAAGTAGCTCACAAATGATGATGTTGTAGATGTGGTGTTTTATAACAGCAGCGAGTGGTTAACCAATGTAAATCCCAGAGAGAATGACAGGGTGGGCTCCCGGGGTGGTGCTTATTTAGAGTTTAGTGCTTCTTTCTATGAAAATGCAAATCAAAAGCAACTGAAACCCACCCAGTTTCTGTATGGAAGACATTTACTGGCAGTTTACACAAAAAAAAAAAATGAAAGGAAACATTGGTGATGTACATACATAAGTCAGAGCAGAAAAACCTCTCAGTGTTGGTAAACAGCAGTCCTTTCGGCAGGATTCTTACTGAACTCCCAAAACTTATGCACTGAGAAGTTTTCTATTCCTACACTTATTTTTAAAGCAGGAAAAAGACATAATTTGCAATAATCAGGATTTTAAATCAATGTATATGGCAACCAACAGCTACCCAACCCACTGCACAGAAACTGAAAAAACCCCAAACCCAAAAGACTAAAGGCTGATGCATTTTCCTTCTACAATGCCTGTGGTTTTCACAGGGACACTGAATAAAGTGACATCAAGTACTGTTTTTAATGAAGTCAAGCATAACCTTTAAGTTCTGAGCAGTATCTCCAATCACCATTGAATGACTTGGGGGAACTCTAAGCTATGGAATTTTTTCTTTTAATTAATTTCTCAGCTGAAAGAGTTTGAAAATCTGATTAAACTTCTTGATCAGACTTGTTTATGCCATGGCATCTAAATTCCTTTGCACAAGAGTATTGTTCTGGTAGTACCTGCAGAGCTCTCGGGCACTTCCACGCAGCAGGGCTGTCCCGAGACAGTGCTGGCACAGGGAGAGGGTGAATGCTGAGCTAGGGTGGCTTTTTGGTTCCTAAATGGAAAGTTTTACACTTTATTAAATCTACTCTCCTAGTTATCGAAAAGCATTAATGCGATTGTTAAAATTCACAGCTTCCAGTTACTAAAGAAATGTGATTGTTTTATCTGGACTTCTATTATATGAATAAAATGTAACACTGTCTGGATAAAATGGCCCCAGAGTTTCATTAAAAAATAACAGCCTAATTCCCTAATATGAAGTTATTTTAAGTGTTTTATTAATATTGTCTTCTAAATGCACATAAGTGTGATCCCCCTTTAAGTGCACTATCTTTAGGGCTAGTTGTAATTGTATTTTTCTTATCAGTTGCTTGTGCCTGCATTTCAAATATTCATTGCTTACTTCAGGCACTTCACTCAGACAAGAAGGAGTGCAGTAAAAACTATTTAATTTGGACACTATTTGAATATCAAACTTTTCAGTCCTTAATGCAATAGTTCTTATCCCTATTAGGAACCTCAAAGTACCACTAACAAAATTCCTAGGGTGCCTACTTATCTTGCCATAAGTTTCATCTGTTGAAACAAAACTATAAATAAAAATCAATGTGAAACATGAAAAGCCTGACACATGAAACAAAATCCTCATCCCAGTCAAGCCCATAGCAAATTAAACCATGTGTAAAGACTATGATTTGTCCCATCTAACTTCAGCATCTGCCAGGGGTGCCTGGTTTCAGATCCTGCAAATCTGAAAGGCCCTCAGTGGAAAAAGGAAAGAGGCACCTCTGGTGGGAAATTCTCATTTTAGTGAGTGCTGGCAGCACTTTCCCTTGGCAAGAGGGTGCCAAGAAGCCCGGCTCTCACCTGAGGTATATTGTTATCTAATACTAAAGTAGAGGCATTCAGGCTGGAGCCCATCAGTTAAAGGAATTACCTTTTTTTTTTTTTTAACTTGTTTTAAAGGAGAAAAGGGTGCATTTTTTGAGGAGTAAGAAATAGTTCAAGGATTTCCTGTTACACCTTTATCAATGACAAGGAAAGGAGAAAGCTAAGAAAAAAAATTTAGAGAGGCAACCAGTTCTTCCTTGGTGCTGGAAACAGAACAGAGCAAATGGCAGCAGAAACTGCACACCTTCACAGTTTCCAAGCCTGGTCGCAGGCATCACATTACATGTCTTTGAATTTGTCTTTGCAGGGTCACACATATACAGCTGGCAAATCACAGGAGGGTGTTGTGATAATTTTACAGCAAAATTATAAAATGGACATGTGTGCGAATGTAATTTTTCTATCACTATCCAAATGCAGCTATAATTAAACATTAATTTTCTCCAGTGACTCTTCTCTAAGCCCTGTATTCCTGAGAAGCTTTGTCCTCCTTATTGGAAACACAGTGGGTTGAAGAATCAGGGACTTTCTACCTACTCCTTTAGATGAGTTTTTTTTGCATCTTGGTATTGTTTCAGAAGGGCCAAGTACATCTGAATAGAGAAGTTGGGCAAAACGGGTTTTAAATCACATTTTATTTTGTGAAGTGTTATCCTTGGCTGTGTATAGTAAATTGATTGATTATTGCTGAGTAGGGTTTTCCCTTTCCAGAGAGAATCCCAAAACCAAATTTACTAGGAGAATGTGGGAAAAGCACAGCTCAGCATTCAGCCAATGCACTCCTGTCATTCCTCTCGGGGCACAGGCTCCTGCCAGCAGCATCCATTTGCTCTGGATGCCACAGCACAGTCATGGGCACCTCCCCAGACCACTTGGAGCCCTCCAGGTAAATGTATATGCTGAGGCTGACTGGCTGTTTAGCGCAGCTTGGAGCATGCAGTAGCACGGATAAAGCTGAAAACGTAGTTTAAGGGGAACAGAAGAAAAAATTATTTCATGGCACCTCCCACCCATGCAGAAGCTGTTGTTATTCCATTGTCTGTATCCCACAGTCAGCACTCTGCAACCTGAGGGACTCCCCAGCTTCCTGGTTAAAATCATCCAGCCTCAATCACTTCCTTTTAATCCTTCCTTTGAAATGACACACATTATTGACACTTTTTTCTAATGGTTTGTAGCATTTGCTAACAACTTTACAAATGTCAATCACACTCCAGAAGTCCTATTGATTTCCTCCCCTGCACTGAATCTGGCCTGCTTTAAAGATATCCCACATCACATTGAGCCGACGATAAATAGAAAAGCTGCTGCAGGACCTGTGCTATGGGGTCCTACTCATTTCTCAAGAAGAGCATAGGCTCTTCTTTCCATCACGTGAGATTGCAAAGTCCATCCCTATCTCAAGGGCATTTGCAATAACTATAAAGCATTCAGATCACAGATGATTTATTATATGTGAGTGACATAAAGACAAAAATCCCTTTATTTTATTCTATATATAAGCTTCACAGAACAAGCATTGTTGTATGTTGGACACTGGATTAAGAAAAACCCTTAGCACATACAGCACTTGACAAATTAGTGTCTCAAATCGGGGTTTCCTGTGGCTGCTTAAGAAACACACATGTTCCTTAATGAAAACGGGAACTTGATTTGTTATTAACTTTTCACATCCTTGGACAAAAGCCAAAAATATTTCAGTAAGTATCTGTATGGTAATAGTCATAGCCAGAACTATTTTACACACAGATAATTGCCGAGGAAGTTTCAAAACACTGGAAATTATCTTCTAAGCTATGTCCAAACTTCTATTTCTAACCCATATCTCAGCTATAAAAGTTGTTGTCTCTTTTTCCCCCCTTTTTAAATATACTTACTCATTTGCAGAATTCTTAGTGGAAAACTTTGTGTCTATTCTGGCAAGAGGAAAACCAAATTTCCTCCTGATGCAATTTGAAATACCCCACAAAACTAGGTTTAAAAATGTGATGCAAATGCACGTTGCTGCAATAACAAACGTTGCACTGCCAGTGCTGAAATGCACAGTAATTCCTCAGATACTTTCCGTATATATAATGACATATATTGCAAGTGTGTTAATTTTGACAAATCATTTACCTCCAGTTTAAGATGAAAACTAGAAGCACTGCATTATTTCTACTTTTTTTGAACACCATGGGGTCAAAATTATTTTTTTTTTGTAATATAGACTTGTTACCTATTGCTTGAAGTGAAAAGGAACTCCCAAGAATCCACATCAGCCTATTGAATGAACATGACCAAAGACCTATCATTGGTTCCACACCAGCCTGACCAAGTTCATTTTAAAGAGCTGTTTTTTCTTTTATGAGAATGAAATTCTCAACTTTTTGTTTTCTCTGAGATCAGTGTGATTTAAAATAAAGGAGCTACCAACCAGATTCTGGTGTTTATAATTGGATTCCCAGCAACTGTCACTGTAATGACAGCAAAACACTGAACATAAAGATACAATGATCCACCACACTGAAAGAGTTAAATTTGCAATGTCTTCCCCATTGCCAGTCCTTTAAGGAAAAGCAGAGGAGGTTTCTTTTGTCTGGAGAGGAAACTGTCACTTTGTGTTTTCAGGTTTTTAGAAAAGCCTTTTTTAATGTAAACATTCATTAAACTAATTTGAAGTTGTCATTACTCTCCTCCCCTGCTGCTTTATATCAGATTATTCCTAAGTGCTTGGTGAAGAGCCCCATAAACACACAGTCTATTTCCCTGCAGGGTATAATCACACAGTTTGCACTGTGATTTATGCTCTATGGCGCTGGTGAGTGTCCTAAACTTTGAAAGGGCTTAGTTCTTCAGCAGATGCACTACTCCCTTTATATTTAAACAAAGTTCAGCTAACCCTCCCAGTCTATTACAGACATTGTTTAGCTCTTTCCCTTCACAATAAGGCTTGTTATGTGCTGATTAAATACAAATCGGTGACACTTTTAATTAAGAAAATGGGAATTCAGAAATAATTGCCTTTAAGTTTCAATAAAACATTTTACAAGTGTGGTTTTCCCTTCCCCCTTACCACAGCATCAAGAAACATCTCCAATTCCGAAAGGAACTGACTAGAAATCTGATTTGGATTTTGATAGAAATACTACTTCTGACTCTAGAGGATCTTTTCTGACGTTTTCTATAAAAGTCAGATCCCAGAGGAAGTTCTACAATGCCGACTTGAGCAGAGAAAGGAAGATCATTTTGCTCCGGGGACTGAAAACCTGAGGATAGCTGGTGTTATCAGCATCTGCTGCGCTCATGAATATCGGAGGCCTGAGAAAGATAAAATTTCCCTCACAGATAAGATAACCAGTGATGATTCCAGTCTACTCCACTAACAAATGTTAATCTACAAAATACAGCAATTACTCTGATAATAAAACACTCTTCAGTCGATCCATTTATACACTTTAGACAGTTTGTGCATGGAGTGTGCCAATAATGAGCTGGCAATGGAACATTTTCCTCACGCAAGGAGTCCCAACGGAGCACAAGGAACTGAGCCACAACCACTCCACTGCCTGGGGAGCGGTGTCAGCCTCAAGGATCCTGGAGCTGCTGCTCACACAGGCATGGGTTGCCCCCTTTTCCTCCCCTGGGAAATCTGCGCTCAGGCAGAGCCCCTGCCCTGGCCACCGGAGGGGCACAGCACCATCCAGCTGTGTGGCACATGAACAGGAGAAGCCAGAGCGAGCAGCAGCCTCCCCTCTGCCACACATGGGTTTTTAGGAGAGCCTAGAGCTGCCCTCACGAGCAAAGAGCTCACCTCCCCAGCCTGACTGTGCCATCAGTAGGTAAAGATTTCCCTCATCCGTTAAATGCCCCTGTGTTTTCAGGATTGGGGACCAAGAGACAGCAGCCGAAGTCCAGCTGCTGGCAGTCACCTTGCAGGCTGCTATGGGCTGCAGAACTATTTCGGGGCATTGCTGCAGATGTAATCCTGCGAAGTTCAGGAAAATTAGCAGGAGCACCATTTAGATGGCTATTTTAAAATAAAATTAAACCTTTTAGGTCTCTTCTGTAACCTCTCCCCTTTCTGTTATGATAGCAGCTAAATTGAAGTCAATGCCACAAGGAGAGTACAAGGAGAGTACTCAGCAGAAAGTACATTTTATTTTCAGTAATTTAAACCTTAGTGTCACCTAGTTAAGTTAATTAAAGTTCTGTATTTTTCATTGTAAATAATGAATTCAGTTAAAGAAAGTGTAATTTAAAGTATATACACGGGACATGCAAAAGTAAATCCTAAAAGCACACTTAACAGTAAAAAATAGGACAAACATTTAGTATGAAACATATTCCTGGCAATTAAAATGTGAATGTGCTTTTCTATTTACCTGCTTGAGACTAATGGATTCAGCTAAGATACATTTCACATTAATATCACATTGTATTTTCTAAACATAGTGTAGCTGTTAACATATTTCTAGGTTAGCAGTAGTAAAGACCTGTACTTGGATGTAACATTTAAAAGAAATATTTGTCAGAATACCAGGAAAAGCTATTCAAACAAATTAAGCCTAAATGCTAGAAAGAGCCAGTGACAAATCCAGAAGTGCACAAGTGGCACTTTAAGTTCCACAATATCAGCGTAAACTGATGTAAACCTACCCACCCAGGAAAAGGAAAGGAAAGGTGAGAAAATAGCAGGAAAAACAACTAACAGAAAGGTGTAAAATAGATTATGTGCGGTGGGAAAGTTTTATCTGACACCTCTCAGACGCTTTTCCTCTTAGCACACCTTTTCTCTCTTCTCCCTGTGAATTATGCCAACTCATACTATGTAGAATTGATGAGCAGTTTAATTTAGCATATTCAATTCTAGAAGTCTTAAAAAAAAAAAATCCTAAATTGTACCTGTTTAAAGCTAGCTCCTCCAGTCACACGATGCTATAAACATTTATCAATCTGACATAGCAAGGTTGGGCCCCCATTATTATCCTTTTGTGACCTGCACAGCTGCTCCAAAAAACAGTTGTCTCCAATTATGCCCGCAGATAATGGTGGGTAAATTCAGCTGTGCAGTATTAGCTCAACCTAAATATGATCCCATTTGACTAATTTCCTAATTCTTAGCAGGGTGCTTAAAGAACCTATTATCATGCAGACTCAAGGAACACAGAAGTCTGGTTATTTGCATCTGTTCTGTGAAAGGCATTTATCAACTGTGCCACTAATTTGTTACCTACATATCCCAATCACAGGCACTCACTGCCTAAAATAATTGCATCTGGAATTTGTTTAAACTTTTAATGTTGCATAAATGGGTGTTTGTTTCCAACCAATATATCTTATAATTAAACAGCTTGAAATAGAAGAGGTTGAAATTGGGTCAAAAAAGATATATTCCTTCATGAAATCATGTGTGTATTCATTAACCCAGCTGGAATGCTATTATTGGCACGCTGGCTGCTACTTGACTGAACTGTGATCATAAAGGTTGTTAAATGGGTTAAAAATAAGGCAGCAGAGAAATGGAAATTACTTGCATATAAACCATGCTTTTTTGCAAAAAAAAAAAAAAAA
>VZRN01004413.1:230814-318896 GCA_013397935.1 Dasyornis broadbenti | reverse complement strand
TGGAAATTATTTTGAAAAAAACCATTTTTTTTTAAAAAAAAAAAAAAAAAAAAAGCAAATTGTGCACAGGGTTTGTATGCTGTGGAACACAATCTGACGTGCGTTACACCATTTGGGTTCTTTGAAATCTGATTAATCTTCTCAGTAGCCTAATATAAACTCCTAGAGCTGCAGGCATATTGATATTTGGATTTTCTTCCTAGATTTGCTTCTCTCTAATCTTCCTCCCGAACACATCTATTACTCAATCAATCTTTAGTGTTTCTCTCTGCAAACTTCACAAGTCTATTTGGACTTTCTTTGACTTTCTCATGCCTCAGTAGAGTCTTCTGTGTTGTATAACATACTGGTGCATAGCAGCCCTCATCCCATGTCCTGTGCAGAGTCTAAAACAAATTTGGACTCAATTTTCAAGAACCTTCGCAGATATCATTCTGGTTTTAGCCAGAAACCTATATGAAGGAAATGTATTTCACTTCCTTGTATCCTGACACACTTCTCATCTCTCCTTGCCTCTCAATACATTTCCTACATTTCTCAACCAACAAAACTTCCTTTACTTCTTTCCTCACCTCTGTCCTTATTTCAGGAACTTTCCATGTTCAAGTGCTTAATTATACTCTGACTTCATTAACTGCTTGAATCTTCCTATTTCCTGATCAAATGCTTTCCATCACACCACTTGTGCTAAGGTGACGTGATCATACCAGAACAGCCACCCATGAACAGACCCATGCTTCCTAGAAAAGTGATATTTTTCCAAAGTGGATCAAATTTCAGATTTTAAGGAATAAAATTTCCTGCAATTTCAAATAGAGAAACTACAAACAAGAGCTCTGAAGGCATTGTAGAGAGAGCAAGCGGCAAGGGGAAGGCAAGAACAGGCATACATCGAAGCATCTATAAAGGAAGACCACAAAAAACCTCGCTGAAAGTGACGGGAAACAGTAGGATTCATAAAAGAAGTTATATTTTCAAAAGAGAACCTAAATCAAATGGTCTTTGACCAGATCCTCAAGAATAATCAATAGTGGTGTGGAAAGCGATGCAGAGATGCTGCACAGGCATTTTGTAATGCACAGACATGACTGTCTAAAATGAAGGTGATTCATTTTGGCAACGTTCTACCTTCTTCAAATATCACAAGTCTTAAGAGACAAAAGCTGTAGCTGGAGGACCTTTGAAGTGGTAGTAAACACTTCAAATGACTTTTATGGGGAGAGAGTAGGAAGGGGAGAAATCCCAAAACAAAAGAATAAGATGAGATTCAGTGTCCAGGTAGGAAGGTAGAGATATCAAAGACCTACCCATACCTGTTCACTCCAGGGGAGAGGGATGTTAAGTGTGACCAGACATAAATGCAGCAGCCTAGCCAGGGAGCTGAGAGGCAATGACATTTTCACATAAGCTCCTTTATCACCTCACACACACATCAGTCTGGCCTGCTCCTTGGTTTTTTAGCCTATCTATCACCCTAATTCTGCAAATCTCAATTTTTTTTTTCTTTTTTTTCTCCTGGCCAGTGATTCTTATCTTTTTCTATACTGTAAATAACTAAATCTTTACTGCTTGACCCCCAGCTTTACAGTCTTCAGCCTCAGAGTCTTGTAACTTGATCGCTGAACCAGACTTCACTCCTGCCTTCCTGATAGGATAGTAGGCTTCACCTCATTCCTGTGCAGGAAGAGCTTGTAATCAGATACAAAACAATCTGTTTATTACTTTAAAAAATCTTTTTTAATAAAGAAATGCTCTTTCAATGCAGTTTGGCAAACCTATTGACTCAGGTTTCCTGTTCAGAGCAAAGCTGTAACAAAAGCACACTTTAAGAAAACTTTCATAATTATTCAGACATTCCCTTGCACATTGGCACATTCCTCAAGGGTTTCCACCCTGACCTGGCATGGAGATTAATTTTGCTTTGGTGATGATTTAGCCTTTGATCCCCTATTGAGCCCCAGGACAAACTGATAGTTGTGAGGTTGTTACTGGGATACGAATGCTTTGCTATTAGGCGATTGACTGACATCCCATCCTCGTCTCACATAAATCCTGTTCTCAATATTGATAATAGCTTTCAATTCCTGCTGGCGTGAGCAGGAGCTGACTGGATAACCAGGAAATGAAAGACATAACCAGCCCCTTGAGTGATCCTACCCCTTGGAAAAAAAAAAAAATAAAATTGATGAATGACAAAATGCAAATACTGCATTGCATCAGAGAGACAATTATCAGTGTAACACAGAAAATGTAGATATATATCCAGTATGCATGGGAGGAAATGCATTTTCCAGTAAGGTAGTATTTGTCTGGTTTCAGCAGTAATATTGCATTCTACCAATTATTTGCCTGCCAGTGAACAGGACACAGCAAGGGTAAAATCTAAGATGCTGGTAGTGAAAAGAAGTGCTGGATGGCAAGAGGTACCATGACCACACAGTTACGGGTGTCACAGGAGTGTAACAAAATCTTGGGTGGGATGCCTGCCAATGAAACAGAAGGGAGCTGGCCTCCACAAGCATTCTGCAGTGACCTTGTCCTGCCGGGCACTGTGAGCAGAACAGGACACCCAGAGCCACTGAATGCCTGAACTCAGGCTGTTTGTGCAGCAGCTTTCCTTGAGGAATGGTACAGTGTTCATCACACAGAGCATGATTCTATAGCACAACTGCCACCGGAGCTGGAGGTAAGCAGGATGGAGCACATCAGTAGTAAGTGCAAGCTTTGAGGAATTTGTTTAGGTTAAATTCCACAGATTTTAGGATGGTGATAATAATGGTCATTATGGACCAAGCATTTTTCCTCAGAAAGTGCCTTGAAATTGAAAACACACTAAACTAATGCTTAGTGAGAGCAGCTGGTAAAGTGTTACTTCTCGTGAATTACAGTTGTCTTCTTTCTTCTCTGATAATTTGCGACAATTGCATCCTAATGCTATTTCATTGATTTCTACTCCACTCCAGCTCCCATGCTGGGTTTAGTCAGGGTGACAATACACAAACATTAACCTGCTATGGGGAGACCTACTACACACACTTTCTTCAGAGAAAAATCCTATGGAATTTAAAAGGAGTGGACTTCAACACAGTTCTACAGATACTCCTTTAGACATCCATGGGATTGAATCAAAAGTCACATCAGCCATATAACTTACAGATCTCTTAAGCCTTCAAGAGAATTCTGATGCATTCATCTAAAGTGATAATACAGAGAATTTCTTGATATTTGGAAGCTGTTACTTTAGAAGATGATCAGCTTCTGTTCTGCATACCTGCTGTTGCTGATAAGGCGTTTACCATCAACTTACCAGGCCAGAGACAATAACAGAATTAATCTGAACTAACACACTTTGACTGAATGGCCGCTGTGATAAAGCTAAGAACTACTTTTCTCTGCAGGGAACTTCATTTGGAGAGTGGGAAATTCCCAGGCACTAAACAATGATGTCAGGTGTTTGAAGGGAAAAACATAACACGGGAAGGCTCCCAGAGGCAAGTGAAGATGTGGGAGATGAAAGAGGAACCTGCTAAACTGAGAGAAGAGCACAATCCACATTGACAGGAAGGGTTATAGAACACTCCCAGTCATCAGCTGATTTCAATGGCCAGTAAAACTGGGAGGACTCCCAGGTTCAGATGGCAGCCAGTGAGTTACAGAAGGACCGTGGTCCAGCTGACCTTAGCATTAACATTTAAAAAATGCTTGAGTGATGAGAAAAATAAAGTAAATAAACACAGAATTCATTTTTGTCTACATCTGTGCATCTCACCATTACAAACAAACAGCAATGTCATTCGAGACCCCTGCAAAGCCCATGTTATTTATATGTTGTACTAACAGAGATAAACTACAAAAGAAAAATTGTCAAACTCTAGAAAAAATAAAGATCTGTGGGAGAGAGGAAGTGCTGGAACTTCCAGCAGTGCTTCTAGCATTTTGAGTAAATATTTGTTAAGTTCAGCCCCCTCAAGGACAAAATCATAGAAATAACCAGTGTTTCTATAAGAAGTTTCAGAATCAATGTTTGTGCAGAAAACTTCTATGTCATCATGAGCCTGTGCTCTGGCAGGTTCTCAGACACCCACTTCTCTTCTCCCTCCCAACATTGGTATGGACAATTCCCACCAAAATATTTGTACAGCTTCAAGATGTGCATTCCCAGGCCTCTAAACTTAGACTAGTGCCCACCTTTTCACTTGAAGCCTGATGTCACAGCCATTACCAGGGAAGTGGGGTGAGAAAAAGGCATTCCTGTTGGAGAAGTATTTATTTTCTTTCACAGTCTGTCCAGCTGGGTTGGCCACCACAATACATTTTGCTCGTCTCCACTAGTCAAGCATGGTGGCTTAACATTAATAGCACAGGACGGAAAGTCTGCAATTGTCCTTGTGAATGACAAATTCCTGGTCCCCAGGACACCAAACTAGGTAAGACATATGGAAATCTTATGCACAGGAAAATCAACATTATATTAGTATGCATTTGTCTAGAGATTTCCTATAGCTAGTCTGCCTTTTTTTCCTCAGCAATGACATATAAATATATCATAAAACAGTGAAGCATCATAAGGGAAAATAAGTCTCGTAAACCAATGACCTTTCCTGAAAGCTCAATGGCAAACTATCTGAAACAAGAAAAATCAACAATCTGACTGAAATTACTGAGTTATGCAGACACAAGGGAAAGATTCTGAAAAAAAGCAGGTACAAGCCCAGAGTGAGGTTTTTCACAGATGTTACCTTACTAGGGTTCCCACTATATTTGACAGGATAAGCCGGAAGAGAGCCTATTTTTGGATCTTGGGCTAAGCTGTTAGAAGCTATTTTTAATTCTACAGTAATGATCAGTACTTTCATTTCCCTCAGCAAACCAACAAAAAAACCCCAGAAGATAAAGTCATAAAATAGGGAATAGCAGGCTGCAGGGAAAGAGCCAAGGAGTTAGCTATAAGCTGCTAATTGTACAAACAGAGGACGATGCACACATTAAAGGAAAAAAAAAAGGAAATTTTTCAAATCACCAAGGAATTTGAAGTGATTGTGGATGTCACCAAAAATAGCCGACCATAATAGGACAGATACAAACTCCTACACTTGTGATGATCTGTACAGGGTTTACATTTTCCACAAGTTAAGCAGTCAGCACTCCATATGCATGTCATGCTCAGATGTATGCAAACTAGACAGCTCTCGATTTATCCATAACTGCATGCTCGTACTGTATATAATTAGAGTTACACCAAAGAACCATCGCAGAGACATTGGGTTTCTGTCCCCCACCTCACAAAACACATTCCCTGTTTCATATAGACAACACAAGATGCATCCCTCCAATTTTTGTTGTCCTTCAGTCCACACAGCAGATAAGCAGATTGCTGGTCCTTTACAACATTTCTCTTTGCTGGGCTCCGGTATTTTAAAGTTCTTTGGTTGCTTGCTTTCCTTATCAGGCAAATTTCACTTCTGAAATTCAGGCTGTGGATTCACGAAGCACACCTTGAGAACCTGGTCACCGGATTAACCGTGCTATTTGCATAACTGTAAACTTAATGTCGCACTTCCAGAGCGTGTATCCTCTAAATTGCACTTACTGATGAAATACAAAATCCTCTAAAAGGGTTTTCCAACCTAAACCAATTTGTAAAGTTGTTTTTTTTAATCTACAACATTAAAGAAATTAAAGTGATTGGCATATAATTAGATTAATTATTCATATCTTCCAAGTTGCTTTAATTCTAATATTTAAAAAAAGATTAAATATTCACTCAAAGGATTAAGAAAAAAGTCAAGCAGCAGCAATACATTTACATTACCTTACTGTGCAAATTATAAAACTAATTAGTCTAAAGTTTCACAAAAATGAATTGGATCTTCATTCACACGCTGACACAACTTTACATATTCAAAATTGACACCCATATTATTTTCTCATGTATCTAGTACGACTCAGCCTCCTGCCTCTGCAAGTGCCATTGTGCTAGAACAGCTCTGCTTTTGTTCTAACTAGCAAAAATTAAATCTTGACCTAAATTTATAAAAAGCTAAAAATGTTTCAGTCAACTGCATGAAAATGAAAAGTCCAACAGAGTCTCATTATAAATTTTACACTGGTACTGTTGAAATAGTCTGAAACAATTCTTTATGAGAATCTAAAGATTGTTTTGGCTGCTTTTTTGATGCTTCTTTCTGATCTTGATTTCTTTATTCTGAAAGTGCATGTAATTTTCAGTGTGCTGCACACTATTTTCTCCTCATCTCAAATCATGTGAATATTCATTAAAAGTCCAAGGCTGTTTACTGTAAACAACTTTATCCTTCTTCTTTGAAAATTGCTCTTTTCTGAATAAAAAGAGATTTCAGAGGAGTACAATGAGAACCAAAAAAAAAGGATTTTCCTAGACCACATTTTTTGCAGAGATGATGCTGTAGGGCAGTTTCTAGGAGGTAATGAGTACCCTTAAATATCACTAGCACTCTCTATGGTCAGATATTCTTGTTCTGGGTAGAAAAAAAAAAAAAGAGAATAATAATAAAAATATTTCCATTGGCTCATTCACTGCTAAAAAAAAAACCCAACAACACTCGTATCTTGAAGATAATGTCTGTTTTGATCTTGTGGGCAAAGAAACAGATTGTTCTAGTTTCTTAAAGTTGTTACTCACCCTTATCTAAGATACAATGAAACCCATTGCTTTTAACAGTTTTCCAAAGAATTGCTTTACCTATTTTTACCCACATAAGCTATGTAACACTTCAAAAGCTGACGGTGCTGTATCAAAGAGCACTTTTTCATTACACCAAGGCCTGTAGGAAGTTAAGCAAATTACCTTTAGAAAATCCTAAATAGGATATTCACATCTGAGGTGTACAGTGACACCTGAAGACAAAAGCCAAATTTTTCAAAATTAAACTCTCTGTAAAATGACGGCCACAAACATTACCTGGCCTTAAACCCTGTTGTTTCATGCTTTCAAACAGCTGCACATTCATCCTGTTAAGGTCTGCGGAGAGGGGTAGTTGTTTTTCAGGAGCTGATGGAGGAGGGGGCTCTGAGCTGGGAGAGTTTTGCTCCCTCCCACACCTTGGTTTTGTGAAATGTTCGCTGGCTCTAAGTGTGAACCCACTACTGGCACAGCAAAGTTCAGAGCTGCAGCCAGGCTGGCGCTGATGCCAATGGCATGCCAGCAAGAGCAGGCAGGCTTTTCCAAAACTCTCCACAGCTCTGTGCCCATGCATCATGCAATTAACTCCTTGATGGGGTTAGGAAGCAATATTTTCTTCCAACTGATGGAAAGGTCTTCACGTGATCAGACAGCAATCATCTTGGATGGGCTCTAATAGTTCATTTCAACATAGAGTGCCTGGCTATTAGGCATCTGGAAGTTCTGACGATAATAGGAAAGATAATTAGGCTGGTTCACTGACAGCAGAAGGAGCACTTGCCCTGCCATGAAGACAGCTAAAAGTTTGAAGAAATAAGAAAAACTAGAAGGAAGGTAAATTCACTGCAATAAGCAGTTGGTACTTTAGAGCATAATTATCAGAAAGAAAACACGTTGTTTAGCATACTTTATGTTAATGGAGGGCTAGTGTGGCCCACTGTGCATAATTTAGCTGAACAATTGATAAGAAATTTTAATACATATATATATATATGATTACGGCTACAGCAAAAAAAAGGCAAAACACAAGAGAGATCATAATAGGCACGCATGAACTCTGAAGGCCTAATTACATCACGGGGGAGGGTAAGCAGTTACTGCTGAATCAAGCAGAAAATTGGGGTAATTTGTAAACAGGTAGAGCCGTTATCCAGGTGCACCAGCATGTGCGTGGGGGCTGGCAGAGGGGCTCGGACCGAGCACTTCCATCTGCACTGCAGAGCCCACGGCACAGCTGGAAGCTCCGCTCACCAAAGCAGGATATAGGGAAAGGGCGAAAGAGCCACCCCTGCTCCCCCGCCACAGCCCCCTGCCCCTAACATAGTGCAGAGTGATGATTGTGGGGAAAGAAGTACTGGCTGTGGGTGAAAACTGTGCTGGTGTGTGTGAAGCTCAGAGATAAGGCTCCCTGACTTGGTGTTCTGCCATCTGTTCACTCCCTATTCCACCAACGGGGAAATATTTCAGACGTGGCTCCCTGACAGCAGAAGGAATCAGGCACAGGTAAGATGCTGCCAACAATGATTGGTGAGAGCATGGTCTCCCCCCTGGAGCAGACAGGATTTCTCTAGGTGGCCCGTTATGGGATGGAGAAAGAAAAAACAAGCTGCTGGGACTTCCAGCAAGAACGATTCTGAAGGTACCTATTCCTAGCATGGATGGATAGATGGGAGAAGCTGTCTTGCACTAGCCAAGTGTCATACAAAGAGGTTCGAAATTGTTTTCAGACAAAGATATGTAATGGAACATGCTATTTTTACAAGAGCCTATTACTCTGTTTTGGGATGAGGTGGCAGAGCAGTTAAAATATCTCCTGGTGCCTTCAAAACAGGAGTTTGAGTCTCACTCTGACCTCCACCACCAAGAGGAACAAAGGAAGCTGGTAGGTGCTACCAAGAGAAGCATTGCAATTGCTAGCCTGCAGCAGGACACTTCCACTGCACGGACAAGGCCCTAACCCTGATGCATTAAAAACGAGGGAAATAAAAAATACTTTGGAAATGTTTGGATCTCAGACAAAGTGCTCACACGTGTAGATGTCGCAGCCTGCAGGTTTCAACAGAAACTCATTAAATAGCTCCTGACAGCACTGCATGTGAGATATTCTTCATGTTTTTGAAGAGGCTGTTTCCAGCAGTATCACTGTGGTAGATTCCTAGTAGATCTTGCTAAAAAAAGCAAGAGTGTGCAGACCTGCCATGCATGCACAGCAATCCTGGCAAGCCCAGGGTGAGCTTTTGCCTATCAGATTCACTTACTCTCTCACCAGTAAAACGCAAAGCAAAACCAAAATGGGCCTTTGTCTTTAGACAAAGCAGGCCTGTCAGAGTCCCATGGTGCAGGGACAGTCCCTGCAGGACTTCCCTGTGGCTTTTGGCTACAGAAGGGTCCCAGGAGGCATCATGTGGATGATCCCAGGACATGCTCACAGACCCAAGGGAAGCGCTCTTAGGTGTGTGCACTCTGTGAGTTCATGGATATTAATCCTGCATCTTTGCTGTATTAGGTTTTTAAGGGTCTCCAGGATGACCAGCCAGCCGCATTCACCAGATCCCATCTGAAGCTGGCAGAAGTATTTAAGGATGAGGAATGGACATTGCAAATTGCAGAAAGCCAGGACAGTTTTCTAAAAAAATTTTACATTACACCTCCCTCCATCTGTGCCATCTCGTGCCAGACAAACCAGTAATTATCAGGAAATCCCTTCACTTTTAATCTACTTCAGTATGAAGGCAATCTCAGAGCAGCCCACGGTGACTGGAAGCTATTATTTTCATAGGAAATAATAATGACTGGAAGTGATAACTCACGGTGCTCAGGGTGTGTGTCATCATCAGATAACATGCAAGGCTGTACATCCCACCACATTGTTCTGTTGTGGGGCTACCATGGCCTTTATTGAAGGGAAACGATTGAACCAGGAGCCTTGTCAGGTCTGCAGGGGAGGCTGTGGGGGCTGCACCAACATGGAACTTTGATTCATTATTTATGGTCATAAAAAATTGGGACCTTGAAATTGGCAGCATGAGAAGCTCTTTTAATTGGAGCTATAATTCTCTTTTGTACTTTCAGTCATTGACTATGTTTCAGATAAACATTCATTTGGGAGGCCAAGATTACGGTGTGGAAAAAAAAAAAATATAACAACCCAAGGATATTTAGCTCTCCTCCCACAAATTCTTCCTGGAAATATTCTTGCAAAATCCTCTGCCCACTTGAACAGTATGCTTATGATTAACTGCAGATGAGCCCAGCAGCTTGCATATGTAGTTAATTTGCTCTAAATTTCCACGCTGTATTATAACACTAATGATCACTAATAATAGACAAACCCACAGTTTATTGAGTAAGTAATTTGAGACATGATGATTTTTATCGTGTGAATAGGATCAGGTTGACCAATTTAAACTGGGCAGAAAAAGATAAATAATGTGTAAATCAATCACACCACCAGCGCGCTCTGTTTCTTCGCAAAATTATATGGATTGATTGGTGGAAAGAAGGCCCGGCGACTTACTAGTGCCAGGAAAAGGAGTCAATAAACTTCCCTGCTCAGGAGTAAAAGGTCAGATGTGGAAGGAAGTTTATGCCTAAACTGCAGAAGCGATTTTTGTCAATTGCCTGCACAGGCTGAGATGAACTTGCTTTTTGTCTTGATGGGCGAGGCACGCCTTTAAGGAATAATGAAGATTGATAGCATCATGCAGCCAATAAAAGGGAAACCATGCTAAACACAGACAAAACTATGTAAAAAACAGTTGTGCTCCAGCCTGTGGTCAAAGCTATCTTGTAAAATCATGTAAACAAGATTGCCATCACGTGCTGTCTGAGACGGCGACTCTGGAACTAAAATAGATGCTTCTATTTGCTTTTCTTTCATAGGAATTTTTAGTTTTGATTGAAGCATTTATTTTTAACTTTAGAAAACACTGGAAGTTCATTAATTAAAAAGCCTATCTAGCACATTCATAATTAATTGCTATAAAGAATAGTTAAAAATAGAAATAACTAAACTACATTTAGCAACTTCAGGAGTGATTAGTGCACTAGAATGATGAGAACCTGCCTGTGGCAGTGGGACTTGTAAGGTACTTTGAGAATTTTGAATGAAGTTTTGCTTAACATAGAGAATATAAAGAATTTTTAGAGAACAAAGGGAAGCAGAGGAAGAAATTTCTTGGACGAATCTTTCTTTGGACTTGGCTATATGAGCCTCAGACACAGACTTCACTCCAGAAGAAGGCAGCTGTACATGCACATCTCCAGAGCCTGCTAATAATGCTCAGAGGTATAGACAGAGCAAAAAGTTTTAATACAATGTCTCCACAGTACTCTTCTGGGGATAAGAGCTAGCATGTGAATTGAACTTGCACCCAGTTATCTCATGACTGCAGCTTACCCTCAATCACAAGACAAAAATACTACAAAATATACTGTGGGGAACAATTCTTGATTATTTCCAGGGCATGGATTAAGTGTAGCCAAATGACTCTTTAACTCACAGTCTTTTATAGCCAGCAGGCCAGGCAGATTCTTCATGTTTAAATAGAAAACCTGGAAATGGATCACAGTATATTCCACTTTCTTACACACTTTTATCACACCGTGCTCAAAACGCTCTTTTTATTTCATTATTTTTTATTTAAATGCAGCTAACTTCCTGTATGCATATGTAGTGTCATGTCCTGGAGTGATTCTGAACTAACAAGTCTAGGACATCAGAATCCATTAAACCTTGGAATAAAAACATCCCAGCTTTGCCTATTGCACCTCTCAGGAAAATGTTTTGTTAAACATTGCAAATTCCCTTCGCTGAAGCAATGAGATGCTCTCTCAGAAAGGGACAGCAAAGAGAATATGAGCAAAAAGGAAAGAATATAAAAGAGACTCAAGGATGATCTAGTGGGTGGTGTTCCTGCCCATGGCAGGGGCATTGGCAGTAGGTGATCTTTAAGGTCCCTTCCAATACAAACAATTCTAAGATGATTCTATGCTGAAAAAAGACAATTTGAGACTTCTACTTCTTCATGTCTCTTTAGACAAAGTCACTTCTGGCACCTTCAGGAGAGCCTGACCCAGCTAACTCCCAGCTTTAACCAAGTATTAAATGCTGATAGCACTGTATGAAAATGGCCAGTTTGGCTTCCCCATTGTCTTTTCTCTGGAGGCCCAGGCTAGATGGAAACAAAGACAGTTTGGTGCAGCCTCTGCTACACTAGAGGAAAGCACAGGGAGCAGCACAGCTTGTGCTGAAAGCCCTGCTGATGTTTCCCAGGCAGAGAAAGGCTTGAATCAAACAAGGATTCCCCTCGGCAGCAGGGGAGGACAGACTCATTGCTTCTGCCCTGATCTCAAACCAAAGGGAGAAAAACTGAGCAAATAAAGTATGAGATATAGCAAAGAGAATCAGAGCAGGTCCTCTACCAGTCAGTCCAAAGTGACCAAATGCTGCAGCCAAGTCCTGCATAAAACAGAAGAATTTGGCCATTAGCTCTCAGGCTGTGGATTCGACCCTACCTTTGTTGAAATATGTGATACGTGAGCGATTATCCCCTGACCTTGTTTGCCCTAAAGGTGGCTGCACTCCCACCACTCCCTCTGCCTTATCCATTTGCTGAGAGTTTCTCCTGATGGGCAGCCGGGCTTAAAGCAGCCGCTTTTATCTGCAAGTGCAATTCTCCATTCATACAATTTGAGAAACACTTCGCACCTTGTAAACTTTTAGATGGCACTACTGAGCCAAAATGGACTCGATATTTTTAAGGACTCATGGACCAAGTGTGCCTGAAGTATGAATGAATCATCTGCATTCAAGCCATAGTACAGGCTGTGAAATATCTACTGACTCAGTGCACTGTCAGCACAATATGCTTAAGCGTATCCTTTTTTTATATTTTTAATTATTTAACAGAATTTAAACATTAAATGAAAAAGACTAGGATAAAAAAAAAAGAATTTCTAATCCAAAGTAAACTCACGTTTTATTAAAAATAATTAATGGATCCCCTGATACTTCACAGGATGCATGCTGTGTTTCTTATATCTCTTTTCTATCTGTAAACATAGATATGGATAATTAATCTGACCTGCTAGAGCCCATGTTTTCCTAGGCCAGGTCAGAGTGGGATCACCTAAATCATGGGATATATCCATATTGATGTACAAGTTCAATCTCAACAGGGCAAGCGATCTGCCCTACCTGCCCCCCAGTCCACACCCTGTGGATCACCACAAAATCATTCCTGCCTCACATACTTCACCAGCAAGGCCCCAACCTGTGCCCTGGATTCACCAGGGCTCCACACTGCCAAACCCTCCCAAGCAACCCATGGAACATCATCCCTGCGGCTGGAGTTGGTCTCGAGCTCACTCACACCTTCCCCGCAGCATCCTCCTGCCTCAGCTGTGCTGACTCTTCTGCCGGGGAGGGGAGCCACCAGACCGAGCTAGGACTGAGCAGGCCCAGGAAAAAACCAGGGGAACAGCATGGTTTGCTGGGGATAACGCACTGAAGAACATCTGAGAGTAAAGTACCCCTCTAAAGAAATTCTCAAGCAACAGGATTTCCCAGACCTCAGGCAAACAATCGTGAATCATCACAAAACACCTCTGAAGTGCAACTTTTCCCACAGATGTTAGTCTGAAGAAATGTCCTTCCCAAACCACTCATTTCTCTTCTCAGTGATTCCTGTATCATTTTTTCTTCAATGATTTTTAATGGAAGCTGGTTTATCTTTGCTAGCCTAGAAATTCAACCAGAACTTCAAAGCTCTTTTTTTTTTTTGTTTTCTTTTTTTCCCCTCCAGCTGCAATAAAAGATCTTGTAGGTGTAGTGTTCATCTCTCTGTCCTCCATGGTTACGAATGGGAACAACTGTCACGGGCTTTGGTTACTCTGCTGATCATTGTATGGGGAAAGAGAAACCCTCATCAGTCACCTATCCTGTATCCACTGAAGTAAAGAGGAGCAATAATTTTATTTTAGCGTGAAAATAAGATCATTGGGAGCCTACACTGACTGAGCCACGGTTTTGCACAGTAACTTCTTAGAATGAAAGTCTTGAAATAATGGCAATGTTGTACAAGCAGTGGTTCGAGACCTGCAAAATGCCTTTTGGGCTGGGTGAAGTTTTGGAAAGAGACAATAGATTTCATTTCTGTATAACGATTCTTTATAATACTCATTCGGAGAGTCAAGTTATCAGTATTCTGAGAGTCTCAGCTCTATAAGTATCTGTGGAAACAGTTTTTCATTCCTCTTCCTTTTAGCACGGCTCACCCTTTCTTTATAGATATTTATCAGGCTTGGGTAAAAGCTGTAGCTAAAAAATATAAAGAAAAAAAGGGTTGTTTTTAAAAACAAAATACCATTTTAAAATTTGTTTTTAAGTGAGTCATTCTTAAAATGTTATTGAATTTCAGCTTGGCTTGTCCATCTTAAAACTCCAGGGCCTACATCCAGGGACTTAATACCTGCAATACAATTTTAAAGCTGCTAAATAATCCCTTTATGGCAGGTAACAGAGCACTGTTGGGCTTGGAAAATGGAATTAAAATTAACTGGATTTTTAGCAATGTGAAGATGTTAGAATTAGAGTTGTGAAGGCAGTTAAGTATATTAGTAGGATGGATAATTAAAAATTACTTTCCCAAAAGAGGAAATCCCATCTATTACACATTTGTCAAAATTTTGGATTGGAGAAGTGAGATCACAACCTAATTCCCGTTCTCTTTATATTTCTGCAGCACTTTGTGGGGTGCCCTGTAGCAGAATCCTAGATGATGTGTCAGAATGTAAGTTACAAAACGCTAAACATAAGGATATTTTTCAGCTGCATGTTTCCATGCCTAATCTGAATTTATTGTGGTGGGTGGAAGCACAGAGAATGCTAAAGAGTGCTCGGCACTGCTGAACTGGCACATCCTGCAACTCATTTGCTATCCCATGTTATTTAGCTTCCCTTGTTATTCAGCGAACAGAGCACACTAGGAAAAAGTGGCACGTTCCATGCTTTCTGGACTTGATTAAGATCACATCTTTTCGGCAGCAACTGGCACCTCCTTGGGCACTGACAACCAGAGTAGGACGTGGCTGGGCTGAATTTCCAACCAGAAGCTCTTGGCTGTCTGCGGAGGAGCAGCAGCAGGAGCGTGCAGAGGCTTCTGCAAGCAGATGTTCACTGCTACAAGAAGGAACCACAGAAGTGGGAACTACGTCTTTGCAATCAGTGATTCTCAACATGAATATGCACCGTAATAAAATTTTCCAAACCCCTTTGATAGGAGGCATTCAAAACATGAAGCCTGAGAGCAATGATGGGTAAGGGACCTGAGTGGGGATTCAGGAGGGCTGAACTTGCTCAATTTCCAACTCTGTCTGTGTTTCATCTACAACCACTTAGTTTTCTTATGCCTCATCTGATCACTCTTTAAGCAAGGATAACAATATGCATGCACCTTTTTCAAGATATTTGACATTTATAGGGAAGAAACCTTACCATAAAGCTGGGTATTACCTTGCCAGACACGCTATTGCCTTTGCTTGCAGCTGGTTCTTCTGGAAAGCAGATCATGCACCCTCAAATTCATAAGGAAATATTGGCCTTATATTGGAAGTCTAGCTTGATCTTTCATGTGGAACCAAAACAACAGAGCACTTCAAAACTCCCCTACCAGCAAAAAAATCACAAGTATTAAGCTGGTACGGCAGGAGGGGGACAGAATGAAGGTAAGCTGGTCAATAAGTATCAGGAATACCAACACCTATTTCCTGTGCTTTCAATATACTAATTTTCCTAACCTTAGCAATATTGCATAGAGTCTGCTTATGGTGTTTTCAATCACAGCTTCATCTAAATGAAGCCGCCAGTGTGTATAACTTCACATAACTCCCAGCCTGTTTCCTTCCAGCCTTGATCATGGCGTTAATTCCTCACTGCTCCTCTCTGTGTGCGTCAAAATGTCCTGTCAAACACAGCCTCTAACACGAGAACATGTGATCCGTCTCCAGATGGGAGGGGGTTCTGGAGATTTAATCCAACAATGTATAATCCACACCTTTGTATAACTCCACTGTGAGGATCTGTGAGGTTTGTTCTCAGTGATGTCAGCGGGGACAGCTCAGGAATAATCCTTATGCAGGATTTGGAATATGAATCCCACCATGCGTTACATGGAAATACCTGGCAAGAGGTCAAATAAGTTTGGGACCCATTTAGAAATGATGGAGAGGGTTAGTTTAGCATCTGGTCAGTAGTACAGCAATATGCAGAAAATACAGCTTGGCTCATATTGATGGTGGAGTTTCCACAATCAGTGAAATTCAATTTAATTAGTAGATTTTGTCTTCCACCTACAGCACTCTCTAAACCTATAAAAATGACATAAGTGCTGCAGACAAAAGATCTACTGAGTGAAGAATGTTCTTGTTGCCTGTGGGTTAATGAACCGAAGCCATGGTGTAGCCAGGAGTGAAAGATGCCCTACCAAGCAACTGAGATTCTCAGAGCAGCTTCCCCCGCAGGACTGAGGAGTTAAGAGCAGAGTTATAGATTTGGCCTGATTCAGAGAGCTGGTGTGGCACATGGTAGGGAATAATGGTTGGCACTCACTCAGTTCCTTTGTGGTGAAGCCTGTAGAGGCATCTTAACCTGTCACAGCTAATGAGTTTTGCTACAGATGCCAAGGCATAACATGGTGAAAGCATCTGAAGAAAGAAGCATAAAAATATCTAAAGCACTGATAGTCTCAGGGGCAATTAAAAAAAAAAAAATTTCCTTTTCTTCTTTTTTTTTTTTTTTTTTGTCCAATTGGTTTTCAAAAGCTCTACAAACACTGGAGAAGAGCAGCAAAGATAATGAAGAAGTAATGAAATAATTGAGGGGGGAAAAAAACTGCACAAGTTTTTTTAAGTAATACAAAATCCTTACAAAGTCCTGGCTAGACATGCATTTTTAAACAATGGCTGTAATAACGGAAAATTAGGCTCTATGACTTATTCATGGACTTCTGGTTAACACTGTTCTCCATTTCAGGTGGTTAACTTTATAAACAGCATCTTTAGGTGAGATGTTATTGTTTTGGCCATGCAATATGAAAAGTAACTGTCTATTCCTGTGCATTAGAGATCGTTTGTCTGCATTCTGTAACCACATCTGAAGATACAGATTGCACAGCAGAAATGAAGGAATTGCTTCTGTTTGGAAAGGTAGAGAGAATCCCAAGCAATAAATATTACACTTTCAACTCTAAAACTGCAGTTGCCTGTTTGATATAGAAATCATAAAAATTTAAAGGAAGAAAACAGTATTTGATGAGTCTACAATCTTTATACTTAAGGGATATTCAGAAGACCTATAAATCCTCAGTGGAATTAATAACTGAGAATCTTGAAAGCTCTAAAAGGAAATATTAAATATGCAAAATCTTGGTGAAAAGCATAATTAAGGCCATAAATGCCTAAAGGTTTAAAGGGCAGGCTACCTCTCTCAAAGATTTTCCAGTATAACATTTATATGGAAGTATAACACAATACATTTTTAAGCAGCATTCTATATTACCTTTTTTGCACCACTTTTTATCTTTTCCTTTCAGTGTTAGTAAGTACATTTTAGAATACAATTTCCAAACTCTCCTGAACTAAATGGTTAAATAGTTAAAAATTTCTCTCCTCCAACTTTTCAAAGTTAATAGTGTCTCCTGTGCAGAGCAAGTGGCATTTACTTATAGGACTGAGGTTTTCCCTTCTCTTTTATCATTATTTTTTTCCTCTGTTCTTCTAATATTCTCAGGTTGGCTCTTCTCCAATTTTAAGCACAGTCTTTAGTTAAGGAGGAGGAAGCCTCCAGCCCTGACACAAAAGTCCTAAGACCCACAATTGAGTTGGCCCAGCTGTCAGTGGAAGGAAATCCTTCCTCCCTGCTCCCAGGCATTTGAACATTTCCCGTGAGTTCTATATGAACCTATATGTGTATATATGTCATGTGAGCTCTTCTGAATGCTTTCTCTTGAAACAAACACAGCAATATATCACATTGCTTGCTGAATCATCAAGGACACCGTTTTCAATAGTTCTGTATACTTGTATTTCATTTAAATATTTTACAGACAATAAGTGCTCGGTACTTTTGAATATCAAGTAGTTGTGTTTTCCAGAATATGCTCATTTGATAAAAATATTGATTATCAAGTGCAAAGGAAAAGAATCAGGGATTGGGTTGGTTTGGGGTTTGTTTTTGCAATCAAGTCTAGATAGAAAATGTTATCATCTTGTACAAAGTGACTTGCAGAAAAATAAACACTCATTATGGCTCAGCCTATACACAGTTTCCCCCTCTCCAAACTGGCACTTTTTCTTGATGCTAGCCCCACCCCGTGTATTTGGAACAGCTTCCCTCTTGGCAGGTATTTCTGTTTGATTTTACATCTAAGCATTTCTGCTCACAGCAGGTTGTGAAGTAATGGAAGTTAATATCACACAATTCTGATAACCATCTTGCTTTTTCTTCCTCAGTTCCACTGTGACAGGAATTTAGCAGCTAAAATACAAAAAAATAATCCTGGTAGATTTAAAGATTAGTTTTGTATCATTTGAAAGAAGTGATTCCAAGCCTCTCTGGGGCAGTTTCATTGCTCTGTAACTCAAGAGCCTGACGGGGTGAGGCAAGTGATGTAGAATAGAGATATTCACATGACAGAACTCCAGCGAGACAGAACAGGGCCCTTCCAATTTTGTAAAGTCCAAAGCTGTGATTTTTTCTCCTGATATGATTACACACTCATTAGACCAGCCCATGCTTTTTGCCAGACAGAGTCCTGGTACTGATGAAGTCAGTTCAAAAGCATTTTTACTCTTCCATTCCTTTTATGTTGTTGTAATGCCTATTTTGCACTGGAGAGCAAATTTCAGGGTAAAGAGAGAAGAAATAGGGTCATCCCAGCTCAAAGGTGGTTACAGATACTACTTTCCACAAATACCTATATTGCTCACAGTCTAAATTTTCTAGATTATATATTTTATCATAGAAAAGCAAAAAGAAAACAAAAATTAAAGTATCAGCAATAAGGCAATTTTAAGATGCATCCTTTCAGAATAATTTTGCTGTGAGCATCACTAGGAAGCCTGTACTCTGTCAAGACAGAACAGGGGATATTTTGCTTGATAAAGGCTTTGCAACAATGTCAATTCTTTTAACTGCATGTTTTGTTGTAATAAATGTTCAGCTATGTATGTAAATATTATATATAAATGGCAACCAAACTCTTAAGAACTAATTTAGCCACGTAGGCACAGATGCCTAAGTAATACAGGAGTGTATAGCTCTGTCTGGATTAGGATTAAAAAAGAAAATAATGGCACCGGATATCATCAGAAGATCAGGAGAGCTCTCCCCTATGAACTTTCTAAGGAGGGGAGGAATTTTATGCTGCCACTGGGGGATATTTCATTTTACACAATAGTTATGATACCCTGGATCACTGGACTCTCACAACTATTTAAAGCCAACAGGAGCCTGATTATCAGGTTGTTATTTTTCTTTGCACAGCTGCTGTTCTCCACATTTTACACGTTTATCCACGAAGCAGTGAAACAGGACTCCCTGGACAACTTTTGAAGAACTGGGCTGTAAGCTTGTTTGCTGCTTCACAACACCTGCTGTTTGGGCATTTAGCTCCCAAAGTTTCCTCCAGCTGTTTTCAAGCTTTGGTTTGCTCTTGGTCTGTTTCAGAGCATGACTTAAAATGCAAAAGTGAGCAGCTCAGTTCCCCTTTAATGGATGGCTGCTCTTGTCTTGCACCACCCACATCACCAGCACACATCATCCCAGCTCCAGCACAGCTGGCAGATAAGGCACTGAGATCTGCGAGGCCACCCTGGGTCTCAGGTTTAGAGCATGTATGGGAAATATGGAATTTCTGACACTCTTTTTAAAAGGGAAAGAAATATCTGAAAAATAAGGGATTTCTGACACCCTTTAAAAATAAATAAAAAGGCAGTAAAACATCTGAGCTGCCTCAAACATGGCTCTGAAGGCTGCAAGGGGATGAAACACCGGATATCTCCCAGCAAAGTCAACTCAATGGCATGTCAGATCGGCTGGTGAGAATGTGCTATATCAAACTGCTTTTTTTCATATTTAGTCTTTTTAAAAAGAAACCGTCATAGAGCATGCAATAGGTATTTCTGACCAGATATTCTTAACAAAAGCCATTGAACTATCAACTCAACTTCACTGCCTACAGCAAAGCATGTCAGGCAAGAATGATGCATGGCACACTCTTCCTTGCACTAAAAAAACCCTAAATCCAAAACATTTACCATAAATTCAAACACTATAAACCAGGGTACAAGCTGTTAATTTATAATTTTATCCTATTCTCTTATCTTCTGAGAGACACAACTGAGAAAGTAAAAATAATCCTGACCAGATTCACAGATGAGGTGATAATTACATCCCTCCTACACAAAATCCAGCTAAATAGAATTTCTTCAGGAAAGATAAAAAGTGTCTACTTGCACTTGAACCCATAGGGCTGTTGTGAGATTATTCTGCAATTATTACAGGAGCTGAGGAGCTAGTGTTACCATCCCTAACACATGGAGTCTCGTGGGGGTCATGGATGTGCCACATGCTCCTCCTCTGCTCCCCACCACACAGCAAACTCTTATTTCTCCCTTGTACCCTTTTCTACTAATACATAGCCCACTCAAATCCCATTTCAGAACCAGCCCCAGGTGAGTTTCTCTCATTCTCTACCCATTTAATAGGCCTGACCTCCCAAGTTCTTTCCTGGTGCAAAGAATACAATTAATAGGCCACTCAATCCATCATATTGACCTGCATTATTTTAAATTAATGGCAGCAATAGGAAAAGAATTAAAAGGTTGAAATATATACTGAATATCTTTGTACCATTTCTTTTTGGTCATATAGATAAAATTACATGAAAGTACAGCTTTGCCACAGCCAAATCATCACTAGGTACATGCATCACGAAGGTCAAATGCTTTCTTCTGTGCTAAACTTGTAGTACCTGGCACTAACAGATCTCCAAAGACCCGCAATAGTGTTGTCATCCTTTACAGGGCTACCAAGTCAACCATATCTCTAATTTTTTTTTAAATAACTTTGTTTTTTCCTTCATGACATTCAGTATTAGGAAAAGGATCTCTTTCATCAGGTAGGAACATTTCGTTGTAGGAAAGGAGTCCATACAAACCATAGTTTAGTGCTCAGCTCACAAAATTACTCATTCTGTTCCATGTGGAAAAGGTTGCTGATAGCACATAAACAAAAACTACAAGACAAAACCAGAACTAAAAATGACAGGCAGCAAATATGTGATGTATCTTCCTTCCTTAGGGAGCACTGATACAACAGACAATAGGCTTTGGAGAAATGCTTTTATTCAACTGTTGTAGAATAAATATCATCTTGTGTTCAAATAATATTTCATAAATCCATTGTAGGAGTAACTAACACAATGAGCCATCATAGGACAATTGCAAGCAAAGGATTACTGAGGAAGCTGCTGAAAATCTGTCACGCTGGACATGGCCCAGTGATTCACAAACCCAACAAATGATTTCCCAGCTAGAAATACACCTTTGTCAGCCTGGAACCCCAAATGCCAAGAGCTGCACGTCAGATGATGGCTTCATCCCCAGTGGCCACAGCAGGATGATAGCCTCGAAATGACTGTCTGAAAAGCATTTCATGTGCCATCTGACAAAAGAATGAGAAGGGAAGGGAAAAACCCTACAGATCGTGTAACACCATCCGCTCCTTGGTTCAGCCTTTTGCTTCTTTAACTCAAGTAACCAAATGAAAAATATATGACAACAAGCAACATGCAAACAGCTCCCCATCCATTATACAACTGAAATATTAAGAAATGAGCTTGTTGAAATAACAAATGAACTTGCAATTGCTTTGCTTCGTATAACTCCCATATGTTTTTAGACATGTTTTGAAAGACAACTTTTTGAGATTAATAAATGCCATGTGATACACTCGGTTCTTTTCCACTGAGGACTGGGCCCAATCACAGCTAAAAGCTTTTGCCACTTAGAATATGAATGGAGAACATCATGGCACAAATGGAAAAAATATATGTTTATGGTTATGAGAATATGTAAATGTACTGCCTGGTCTCCGTAATGTCCTTGCCATGTTCATAGATTTGATTTTTTCACAGGGGATTGAGTTTTACAGAGTGGAGGGCAAAGGGGGAAGACAGCTGAAATATCTTCCAAATGAAAGGCAATGATATTCCATACCTTCTCTCCCTGACCCAGATAAAGTAGGACCTATCAATTGTTTAGTTCTCTGTTTCATAATACAGCTTATTATTCAAACCTCACAAACTGAATAGTGGTGTTTGGATGCTGAAAAGGGACTTCTTAGAAATAAAATAAGGATGTTCTCATTCACAGTTGTTCTCCTTAGTTGTGGGGAATGTGAATTTTCTTTCAGCATGAGGAAGATTTGCATTTTGTTTTCCAGACAATCACTCTTTGCTCATTACATGACCCAAGGATGACTGGTCCAATGTGTGTGATCCAGTTGCAGCAGCATATTTACCGTGTGTGCTTATCACACAGCATGGACGCTTGCACGGGTGCTCTCCAGATTTCCTTTTCCTTGTCACTACTGAATTGCATTGGTAGAACAGCTTTTGTATGTTGTTTCTTTTTTTAAAATAATCTGAAAATGGTCTTCACATTCTGTATGCAATAAATGAGTAAACACTAGATGAGGGTTAGGGAATGCTCTGCTTGGCCTGGGATGCAGCTCGCACCCTTAGAAAAAAGAGAGTCTTTAGTGTAGGGAAGCACAGGTTATGAAAAAGATCAGAGGGAAAAAACAGCTAAATGAATAGTCTCTCACACATTTGTTTTTATTTAAATTTTTATGATCTTCAAAAAACACTTTTTGAAAGAGACAGTTGTCTAAGGTACTATTTTACTGCCAAGTTATCAGCATCTGCTGCAACAGAGCTAAAAGAGGAGCAGATCATATTAGATACACTCCACAGAAACTAGAAGACACAAAGATTAAATTCTACATTGGAATGATTTTACACACTATATTTGTAGTATACATAATAAAATTAATTCTATATGATGCAAGTATTTTGTTTTATGACCACTAAATTCAATACTTCTCTGCAAGTCTACCTTCTTACCCAAGTGCTTAAAAATCCCTGAGCCTCTTCTCTGCTCGTCATCAAGCGCCACTTGTACCTCACAGCATAAATATGAATTTTTCAACTAAGAGCACTGGAGACAAAGAACTGACTACAGGAAATAATGACCACATCCAAACCATCTGTTACAAAAAGAAGAATGACTCAAACCAAAATGATGAGAGCAAGAGGAGACTACAACTAAAACTATATAACTTATCACCAGCATTTCTCTAAAACCCTAAAAGCAGCAATTTGAGCCACAGTAAACGTATTAAAAAAATATTGAAAAATAAATGTCTGAAAGCAATAAACTCTGACCAAAAAAAAAAATAAAAATCCCTAAAACGCACCACTGAAAAGCCTTCTTTAAATCTGTTGAAACACATCTATTGAGATCTGTGGAGATCAACATTTTCTCTTTTTTTTTTTTTTTTTATTGCATATTTTTCCACCATTAAAGGAATGAATGAGAGAGAGGCTGCCTGAGATTACAGAAGGAATAGGAGGTGGTGTAGAGGGCCTCCCTGCTGGAAAACAACCAGTTGTGGAACAGACTGAACTCCCAGGTGCTCAGTGAGCATGGGAACAAACGAGAAACTATAATCTTAAAGCTAATCCCATGTTACATGCCATTTTTTATTTCATAGAGCAAGCTCTAACTATTACAAAACCTGTAACAACTGGGCAACAGATCCCACACTGGTGGGGCTTTGACAGCACAGACCTAGAAGTGTTTTACAAGTGCTAGTATGTAAATATTAACAAATATTTAAAGGGTCGTTATTGGTTTTGTTGGGGAGCTTTTGTTGAGTTTGGGGTTTTTTGGTTGGTTGATTGGTTTTAAGGGTTTTTTTTTTGGGGGGAGATGTTTGTTTAAGTAAGGAAATAAGGGTGAAAGATGAAATTAAGAAAGTTTCTAAATCTCACATGACAAATAAATGGCCACACAGTGGGAGGGAACAAGGAGAGATCTATCTGTAAGCAAGGCTGACATCCTTCAAGAGGTTCACTGGTAAATCATCCTTCTGCATACTGGGCATGAACAGAAATTAGAGGATACAGAGTGGGAAAAGTAGATATTCATGAACAAATAGCAAATTATTTGATGTACAAAAGACATTACTGAAAATTACCACATTCTCCTAAATGTTTCATTTTTCTTTAAAAATTTGCTACCAGTTCTTAAAAGAGTTTGCAAATAATCAATTGGAATTTGCATTTTAATTTCATTGTTTCTGAGATTTGCCACTCTTTGTCCCTTTTTATGGCTTCCCAAAACTGGAATTCACAAGCATTCTGAATGAAATCCCTTTGGGTCTCATCACTGGAATCAAAGGAAAACAAATGTCTGGGGGGAAAGGTTATTTTGGAAATCAGGTCTTTTGAAAGGACCTGACATATTGCACAGCAATGCAGCTTGATTGGTTGTAGCTGTCATTTTTCTGTATCTTATAAAGGAATACAAAGCTATATCTCAGCTATGGAAATCAAGACTTCTCAAAAATAAACGATCTTGAAAATCATTTGGCCAATTTATACGTCAATTAGGTGGGGCTCTTATTCACTGCACACTTCTTGTTTAACTGGTAAGTAGCAGATAGAATAACTTGGCTGAAGACTGATAACCAGCTTCTGAAGGCTGAAGTATCAGACTCGAGGCTTTCTCCATGCTCAAGAAAGGCTTATCTTTAATGACCTCACCAGTTTTATTTCATAACATCTCTGCATGGGTTTTCTTGATGTATTTTTTCAATTTTTCCCTTCAGAGAGAAGATCACTATTAATTTAAGTGAGCTGAGAAACGGCTCAGATGGATGGGTTTGGTTACTCTCCAGTGACATCCATGCAGTTTATTACATAAGCAGTTTACTGCAGTGAAGTCATTACACTGCGTCCAGCCACAGAACAGCCTCTGTTTGTTTGACTCCTCAGCTCCTGTTTAACCACTTCCCTCCAAACAGGTGAGTGTGTTTTCTCGCTATAGCAAACCTTTACTTTACCATTTGTTTCCAGCTGACGTTTCCTTTCTTCCTTTTTTGTTTTTTCTTTTTCTTTTCTTTAGTTTTTTTAATTTTTGTTAATCTACTGGAGATGATTACGTAAGTGATTTATTGCAGGAACCTTACTGTATGAGGGGCAAAACTTGTTTAAAAGAAATCCAACAGCTACAGTAATCCCTTAGGGCAAAATGTACTTCCACTTAATTTCTCTACTGTGTATTACACACCATATAATTGCTTAAAACAGAAGCTACACATACAAATTTTGCTTGGCACCAAATATCTGGCTTCAGAGAGTACACTCAAGTTACATGCTGTGTTTTGCTACAAATCCATTGCACCACCTAAAGTATTTCAAGGAGATCACTAATAGAAATATTTTGAACTACCTAAAACAAATCAGCAAGTAAGCAAACCACAGTGTTTTGCTAAAGGTTATATTAAAATAAGCCACAGTGTTCCTGAAAGATATTTTATATGTGCGTGGCTTTAGCATTCCTCATGCCCTTTTTCCAATGCACTAAACAAAATCATGAGACAAACTTTAGAGATGGAAAATATCTGCTAGATCATTTAGACCATCCCAGTGCCAGTTCAGGATTGCTTCCTTTATTTTCTAGTGTTTTGTCAAACCTGCTTTTAAATACGCTGTATGTTCCAAGTAATGAGATTTCCACTACTTTCCCCTGGGAAATACATTTATATAACAACTTTCTTCCCCAAGGATCCCAAAGTGTTTTATAAAAATATACATACAAATCACTTCCCCACTAGAGTACAATCACTTATGAGGCACAGGGTGGCAGCCAGGAGGGAAATGATACACAGTACTCCGCAAATTTATAGCAGGAAGCAAAATCCTGCCCAAGGACAGAGGGGCAAATCCCTATCCTGATGACAAATTCCAGGAACTCACACACATCCACAGACAGCAAACAGAAGGGTGGTTTCAACCTGCACCTGCAGAAACGAGCTTGAGCACCTTCACATGCAAAGGACATTTTGGACAGATTTTGAACACACAGATCTGGAGTAGCTTAGCAAAGTAAGCATGTTATCCTGGTAGGAATACCAGAACAGAGACTGGATACCTGAAACAGCTCCTGACTTGAGAACTGTGCTTGGATCATTCTATCAAACACACACTGACACTGATGTCAGGGCAGTCCTGGCTGCTCCCAGCCATCCCAAGTCCACTCACAGCCCATGTGTGATTTATTTACTGCTCAATATTGGCAAAGCAGAGCCATCCATAAATGTCCCAGGGACTGCCTGCTGCTACCTCTGGGCATCCAGGGGAGGAAGGGAAAACAGGAATCCAGGAGGAAGGGATGGTGGCTTGGTGCTGGCAGATCGCTATGTTTGAGACCAAGTGCCATTGTACATTAAAAGATCAGAGTATTATAAGGGCTAGGAAGTAAATAATGCCAGAAACGACATCATATTTGGAAGGTTAACAGTTTCCAAGTTCAAACCCCTTGTGTGGAGTTCAGGGATTTTCACTGCAGATGGTTTGTAGGCAGAGGTTGAGGGTAATGAGAGGGTCAAACCTCATTATCAGCATTGTTTTAGCAACCTTTGCTCATCTTAAGGGAATAGTGAGAGGAAACAGGACAGCCTGTGCTCTGAATCTTCCTTCTGCTTGGTTTTGAGCACGAGGCTGCTAACAGACATCCAGTCCCCTTGCTCATTGCCCGTGCTCAGCTAGGAACCAGTCTGATATACAGGACATAAGTGATACGCACAAGTGATTAGAGTATCTTCCCCTCACTAGCGAGGCCAGATACCTTCTTGGATTCTCTCCACCTGGAAGTACACAGGGTATTGGTAAAACTGGACCAACAGATTCTGAAATTCATGTTAGATAGCTCTGAATCACAGTCGTTAAGCATACTTTTAGGATGGATGAACAAAGGAAGCATTTTCCACCTCCCCTGAAAATGGATAATTTTCTGCTCTCTCGTGGTGGTACACCATATCAGGCAATTGACTTTTAACTAAAGAAGTTACAAAGCAAAATCTTTTGCTCCATGTGTGTTATTAACCTGAAAATCAAAGTAAGCTGTTGTGCAAAAGCACTCCCACTTTCCCAGGCTGCAGTACAACATGTCAAGACTAACCATGTCCTGGCAAGTGTTCACCTGCCCTTGCCCTCAGCAACCACCAGGGATTCACTGTTCCTCTCCCTTCACTGATGAACACATTACTTGCACTTAAAATGCAGAAAAGAGGTCTTATCCAAGAAAGAAAATTTAACAAGTCCACATTAATGCTCCTCGTTAGCAAATCCCTGTCCCATTTGACTCTCCCTGGTGCCTGCAGCTGCACAGACAGTGACAAGCCATTTGATCCAGAGTTTTGTGCAGAGGTGAGTCTTTGATCCTTCCCAGTGTTGAAGGAACACAGATGTGATTTCCGAGGGCTTTGCATAAGTTTCAAGCTTGTGGGATTATGGGTGCATAGTACAGTTCCTAAATGTCTCCATGTGCTGCCAGGATGGCATTGATAATTGGGGTATTAGCAATGCAAAGGTGGGGAGCTGAGTCATTTTCCTGGGGAGGAGCCCAGCTCTCCCAAAGCCTGCTCTAAACCATGAGCTGATACTGCCAGAAGAAAATGAGCATGAAATATTTTACAGACACACAAGGAGATAGTTTGGTCACAGGGGCACAGAGGGGGCTGGCTGTGGGTCAGAATGATTCCAGACAAGGTCCTGATTGCTGTAAGCCCGTGGCTCAAGCAATTCTGAAATAGCAAAGGAGTTCCTTCTTCTGAAAACACTGGATTACAACACTTTAATCCTGACAAGCAGATATCTACATATTAAACTCTGCTACAAAGACAATATCCAGGCAGACAGAAGGCTGCAGGAAGAGGTAGAGTGCTTCAGCAGTTTTGCATGACAACAAAATGAACAGCAATATTTGCAAGGTGCTATTGAGCTATAAACTATTACTGCTTTATTTAGGGGTTAGAAAGTCTGCAATGTGATAGAGACAAGCAATATCATTTTTCCATGCGTAGAGTCACGCAGATCCCCACGCCCTCCAAATTAATTTATTTACGTTGTTTTGCTTCCAAAGATCCTCCACCATATGTATGCTGAGAAGCTGCCCAGGCCAGACAAGCAGATGTTCTACAGACTTTGGATCCTGACAGCCCATTCTCCAACCATTTCTGACAGCTAAATAATCAGCCAGTGCCAAAGCAGCATATTTAACTTAACTTGCCAGAAATCAGATACCCACGCCTTTTTTTCTTAAGGAGTAGAAGGATATGAAAACCAGGAGAAGTAGCCTTATCCACTGCCAGATACACTTATATTCCTCTCGTACACAGCATGAATATCATGTGAGTCCATCGTGGTTATTTGTCATTAAATTAAACAGAAGAGATGAAGTAGGCTGTGGAAAATTCTAAGCTATGCAAACAATTACACTGTTCCAACTGCACACATTGATATCCCATATTGTCTCAAGGAATACTTTATTTTTTAAAAAAATCAAATTGGGTGCCAATTACATCACCCAAACGCAGAAAATCATAGCTCTTAGCTGAAAAAAAATGTGAAGAAACATTCTAAAAATTTACCAATCAGTAAAAGAAAAGATGAAAGCAACCTATCCAACTGATGAAAACTCCTTCTGTAATACCTAATTTATAGGAATTAAATTTGCTTCCACAAGGAGCAATATTTTCTAGATAAAATGATAAACGTGTACGTGGAAATTAGTTCATTTCCATTGGAAAAAGCCTAACTACAGCACAGAAAGATGACTCACTCTTCATTCAGTTTGGACTTGGAATTACAGAATCAATAAGGTTGGAAAATACTTCTAAGATCATCAAGCCCAATCATCCAGCCAGCACCACTACCACATTCGCTCTTGAGCCATGTCTTCAAGTGTCTGGCTTCGTCCCTGGTGGACTGAGGGATGCTGATCTGTTCATCCAGTACATTTTTGCTGCTTAGGAGTTTCACAGCAGATGACCACATGGAGAAGCTGGGAAGAGGGAGGAAATCTCTGCTACTTTACCAGTAATTTGTCAGACAAGACCACTGCTTTATACATTTTTGACCCTCCATGGCCTTCCATATTACTTGTAGGTGAACAGCAAACTTGCCCCCCGTGCCTGCCAAATTAAACTGTAGCTCCTTGAGAGCCCCTACAAACAGCTTCTGTGAAGCTCAGTGCTCACAAGCACCTTCCTGCAAGTCACAGAGATGTCTTTAATAAATTAACAAAGCTGTCACAGAAGTATAAATGGGAAATCATTTTTTAAAATAGAACCATTTAAGATCACACAATTTCGGAAGCCTTTTGCAACATTTTATAATTCCTTTAGGCCACTGCAGGTCTCCTTTACACTTGTGACGATGCCCCTTTCAATTTGCATTTAAAAGACAGTAAATTGCAGGGTTCATAAACATTTTTATAGAGATTTATTGAAGACTAGAATGTCACTCCTGTTCTTCACACTTTAGCAGTCCTGGGAATCGGCTGCAGGGCTGTATGTGTAATCTTGCTTTACCCATAAACTATACAAGAACAAGCCAGTTCTGAAACCTATTATTTATTTATTTTTTCTTGCTTAAAAGACATTTGTGGCACTATTTTACATCTATATTTATCTTTCAGTTATAAGATGACCCATTTTATTCAGCCTTCAAGTTATAACCAGGTTTCCACAATTTACAAAGTACTTGGTTTGCAAATTAGAACTGTTCAGAGACAGGATTGCATTATGCCAATGAACAAAGGATTCTTTCTCTTCTCTTTTTAATAAAACACACAAAATCCACAGACTATTGGACTTATTATCACCACTAGATAACTTTACCATACAGGAATGTACTGAGAGTTTTTTATTTAAAACTTAAACCACAGAAATGCACTGTGAAACTTCAGCTAGAGAGTGTTCTGCTCCTTCAAATACAAAAGCAGGGAAAATGTTCATTGCAATTGAACCTCTGATACCCCTATCCTCCTTCACAGGCAACAAAGTCACAAAAGAAGGTAAACAGTGCCAAGAAGTGTTGTTTATAAGGGCACTGTGATCTTTCCTGCATCCCAGTGGAGCTTTACCAGGGGGAATCTAGAAACCTCCCTGCACAAACAGTGTAGGGAAAAAAAAAAAAAAACAAGGGAAAAAAAAAAAAAAAGCCTGCACCTCATTTGCCCTTCCAGTGACCAGGAGGGAGTATTTCTTTCTACTTTTTTCACATTACAATAATGGCTTCACAGCTCTTGAAAAGAGCGCTAGTGCACCAGCAAATGGTGCATGACACGCTGAAGCCCTGGTCTTTGTCGCAACAGCTCCGCTCCAAAGAAAGTCCTTCCTTGCCTTCTTTTCCTTGCCATTAACTGTGATGAAATGAGTTTTTCCCCCTTTTGATTCCACCCCCCTCGCTGTCTATTACAGTCTGACCTGATTGCACTTATGCACAGATTATTTCATAGAGACATCCTTTTATTCAGGTTTGCGAGTTTGCCTGCAAGGTTATCTGTTCACAAAGCAACGCCTCATTCCTCGTACTCATTTTTTTTGAAATCTGATCTCATTGATAAGAACAAGACCATTCGCATTGCATTTGTCAGATAAGTAGCTCCATGCCAGAGTAATAATTTTTTGTGACTATTGTCAGGGCTCCAGTTAAAATACATCAACCGATAAAAATGCAAGTATTGTAAAAATAACCTTGCATCAGAAGTGTTGGCCCTCTAGTTTTTCCAAGGCACATTATGTCCTTTCCCTTAATAACAATTTATTACAGCCAGAGCATCTTCACTTTTTTACAAAAATTATTTTTAAGAATTATTTTAAAATATTCCTATTCCAATCCTGCCATTGGTAGCACCGAACTTGAAAGGAAATAAATAAGTTGAGAGGATCGATGTTGCACTGATTGGTTGAATTGGGTTTTGATTAATTTTAACCAAAGGGTTTACTCAGTTCTGATCTGCAACCACTCCCAGCAACAACAAACAGATAAATCTCATCACCAACACACACCAAGCGAGCAGCAGCGCAGGGAGAACACGGACAGAGCTGCGGCTCAGCTTGTGTGATCCAACACTGAGGAGACTTCGGGATTGCTAGGAAGCCGATTATCTCCAAGTTTGTTTGTGAGAGAACGCTCTGCCCCAGCGCAGCGCAGCTAAATCCGCAGGGGCAGCAGGAGAAGCACACACAGAGGTCAAATCCTCCGGAGCGGGGACAGAACAGCCTGGACAGGAGTCCGGCTTTCCACATCGCCTTGTCACGGAAAACCATGGAGGCACCGGCGCACCTCCTCACCTGGAGAGCGGGGCGGTGTTTTATGTAAACATGAGCAAAAAGCAGGGGCGAGAAGCCCCGCTGTCGCCTGTTCTCACTGCCGTGACGGTGGCAGGCGCACAAAGGAGCGGCGGGGCCGGGAGCGGGCAGGGCTGGCAGCGGAGCCGCATTGAGCAGCCCCGGGCCCGGCTCGGGCTCGGCGATGCTGCCGCACACGCGGGCATGCAGCTGATAACGCTGTAATAGTCCTCCTTTGAGGACCGGGGCTCCTGTGTGCTGATTACCCATTTATCACACCTGGCAGCCCTGCTGAACTATAATTACTCTTCTCTTATCCTGCTGCACTGTCATGTCCGAGAGGAGAAGAGAGGCAAAGGCTCCTGCTAATGACACATTACCCTCTTGACAAGCACTTGAAGGTTTTATTGTAAATATTCGAGATATAAAACATCTGAGATTCCCTTTTTAATTATAAAAAGCAATTTTCCGTGCCTCCCGTTCACCCCCTCTGCCGCCACCAATAGTAAAGTTTAGGCGCCGTTATCCTTCGCTTCCTGCAAACAAACCCGTTTGCTTTTGTCGCCTTAACTCATTGCTAGGAGGGAACTCCGGTATCTCGGGGAAATTATCAAATGTAACGCCTGGAAAATGTGTCATTTGAACACTCATCGCTCTCCTACAAAAGTTACATTTCTGCCCCCTAAAAAAGGGGAAAATATGCATTTATATTAAAAAATTAGGAAGAGGGGGAGGAGAGAAAATGTCCTGAGCAAAGGGGTGGTAAGCGAGTCTTTCGTTGGCTGGCTCTTGGGACATGTGCCTCTTATTGAGAGGAAAGGTCTTTCATAAACTAAAAATTAAAGATATGTGAGTTGCTGTGGTAAATCCAGCCTATTTGTGGGTCTCCAGATGGAGGGCTATGAAGCCAAAGACTTATTTCCCCCTTGCTCTCGCTATCAGCCGTCAGTTGTAGAGGCTACAGAAGCCATGAGATTCCCCAGAAGAGCAGGGATTCCTAAACACTATGATGGGATGTAGAGAACTAAAAACCTGAACAATCTTTAATCTGAGATACACAAGACAGTCATTCATACTCTAGTACTCCAGCCTCTGGAATGTTTGTACCAAGCATTATAACATGTTATATGTTCATTGCCTACACCCATACTGGCATACAGTGCTCTAGAAAAAAAGTACAGCAGAATTCCTGGAAATCTTGGAACTCACCTCACCTAGACTTTTTCACCCCAGAAGCTTGATAGCTAGGCTGATTTCCACTCTCAGCTAAAAAAAAAAAAAAAATGTCAAACCAGAAAGAAAAACAGCTATAGAAAAAATAAAGCTGAAAATGGGAATGAATCCATTCATATGCATCCACAAGTCCATTAAGAAAGCCAAATTGCAATGTGTAACAACAAGGAGTCTTTAAGCATTTCAGAGGGACCTGAGGGAAGACAGGGCACTGTGCAAAAGGAATCCATGGACATCTCATTCCAAACCTTCTCATTACACTTCTGTGCAGCAGCAGCAGTCTGCTCATACTTGGCTTATTTACTCATCTTCCTTGAATTCTAAGAGTTGCCCACTGTGAGAGGAAAGATTATGTGACAGAAGCAGCAACTATCCATTAGAAATTGGTGCTCTGGGTTCTTGCCTAGTTTGCTTAACAAGTGTAATGGCTTTGATGGCCACCCTGACAAGTCTAGACGTGGGCTCCTTGTCAGGAGCAAAGTACCACCTCACTGATGGCCAGGAAGCAGCAGTACATGACAGGCTGCTGTGGAAATTGCAAACATTTAATGAACATAAACGTCCTACCGAATAGACACACACAAGGATGGAAAATAGCAGCAATAAAAGTCACTCAGACTCGTACATAACAACTCAAGGCTGTGCTTGGAGCATGCACACGATTTTAAAAAATGGATACAGCACATTTTTTCTAACAAATCACACTGATTTGTATATACTACTGACTGCTCTGTACAATACATTGAGATAATTAAAGTTATTTGGTGCTATTAGAGGTGAATGATCCGAAGTAATATTAGACTACAAATCACTGAACCCCCAAATGCCTGATCTTGGAATACTGTGGTCCCTACTTTGCAGTGAAACAGTCATTAGCACTTTGCACGATCTTAAAAGAAATTGCAGCGGTCAGGCTTAAAATGACCATTCTCCCCATCTTTTCACAATGATTTGAGGTTTCTAGACTGAAATATTAACAGCCTTGCTGAACCAGAATTATTCTGCTTCTCTTGCTTTCTGCCTGCTTCTGTCAGAAAGCCACAGAGCATAGAATGGCAGCGCACAGCTAACCAGATAATTGATATCTCCCCAGCCTATTCACTGTGGGAATCTGTCAGTTAGAGTCTAAAGACACATACGCATGCTATGAAAATGAACTTACATAAGTCTTCCTGTGAACTGAATGCAGCCAACATTTTGATGTTTAATTGGCTGGGTCCGGTTTACCAGTGCACATGTGTACTCCAGGAGCTGCACACCATGCTCCGGCTCTTCCTGACAGATCTATTTAGTCGGAAGGAGGTGTATTTTCCCAAGGTAATTGCTCAGAATCATACTTCCAAAGTCAAACTGATTCAAACTTTGCTTATTCACTCCTTGCAGACACACGAGCAGGACTATTTGAAAGCAAATGAAAAATCCATAGATCAATGTACAGAGCCTTCCCTACACAGTGCCACAGAGGGAGTCTATTTCAAACAGGGCTGGTTGTCAGCAGCAGTTACTGCCAGCATCTTTTTAAATATACATCTTTCAGAGCAATGCAGGTCTTTGAGATAATGAAAGATTTGCAACTCCTGTATTATCCACCAAGAAGAAATACACAGACTCAAATTGGGCCCAGTCCCACACTAGACTCCTGCTAAGTATGAGGGAGAAAAAATAATTGACAGTTATTCAAGTATTTGTGAGTATTTTTCACCTAGACTTATTCCCCTAATTAATAGGACAGGTCTGATAAAGTGTGATTTTTAGAGACTTTTTCCTGTGGGCTTAGTGGCTCAATGTGAAAGCATTTGGAAATAATTTCCCTACACCTGACATGGCATACACAACCCCAAATTACTCATTTTGCACCTCTTTGGCTTCAAATCAACTGCTTAAAAAAGGCTTAGACTGTCTCTTCATATATATGTCACAAAGACTATGGATAAAACTCATGTTTTACTTGTCTACACAGCAGAATGGGTTCTAGGTCTTTCTATTGCTGAAGCAAGTATCTACTCAGCATTTCCTAAAGTTTGTCATCAATTTAGACAATCAAGACATATTTGACTTTCTTTTCTCTTTCCCCTCAAGACTATGAATAAGCTGAATGATTGAGACATTGGTCTCATTCTGAATCCAAAACACAGCACTGTAACAGCTACTGGGAAGAAATGAACACTATTCTAGCTGAAACCAGGACACCAAGTCATGACTCAAAATCATTTTGATAAACATGCTTTAGCACTTGTGCTTCTCAAGGAAGCACACCAGCTTGTAGAAAATTTTAATCACAGGGGGAGATAAAAACCATCTGCATCTGTATTAGCTCTGGCCAGTGCGGGCTTGCACTCCTGTGTTACACTTATAGGGTGTATAGGTTACACCCATAGGGTGTTTGCACCACAACACCCACAAGCAGCTTCCTCCCCGCAAAGCTGGGATCAGAACAGCATTCCCACTGTGCTGACAATGCCTTTTATAACTGGCAGCTTTTAGAGACAGTAAAATTTGGACACAGAACACCTTCAGCTGTGTTGGGGAAAGGAAACACAGGCCCTTCTTTACCCCAGGGGTCACAATCCTTTATGGCTTTGTCATGGTTTTGACTCTGGCCAAATGCCAGGCACTCACAACATCTACTCACTCCCTCTCCCCTGCCACAATTGGGCAGAGGAGAGCAAAAAAATTAACACACACAGGGCCCATGAGTTGAGATAAGGAACCAGGAGAAGATGCACTGAGGGCAGAAGAGGCTGAACTTAAAGTTGCAAAGTGATTTATTGCTAATGGAGTCAGAGGAGTAAATGAGAAGTGAAATAAAACCTTCAAAGACACCGTTTCTCCACTCACCCTGCTCCCTCATTCCCAGCAGCTGCACAGGGGGACAAGGCATGGGGTGAGGGGTAGGTCAGTTCATCACCAAGATCTTCTTCCACTGCTCGGAGAGACGAGTCTTATCCTCTGCATAGCCCTGGGTCCCAATCTCACAAGCAGTAGCCTGCCCAAACCTGCCGCAACATAAGCTCCCCCAACAGGTAGACAGTCCTCCCAAAACTCCTGTGGCGTATGGTCCCTTGTCCACAAGGTGCAGACCTCCGAGGCCGGGCCGTTCCATCTCATGAGCAAGGCCTCTCTCTCCACTGGGACTCCCTCTGGACCACGGCCTCCTCCAGGCATCCACCCCAGCATGGGGCACCTCCCCACAGGCTGCGAGTGGATCTCAGCATTCCCCGTGGGCCCCATGGGCTGCAGGGGCTCCCCTGCTTCACCATGGCCTCACCACGGCCTGCAGAGGCTGCAGAGCTCTGGCGCCTGGAGCTTCCCCTCCTCCTCCTTCTCCACTGACCTTGGTCTCTCCATGTTGCTTTCCCTCACATGTTCTCACATCCTCCTCCTCCTCCTCTGGCTAAAAAGAAGTGCGTGCACCCATTGTTTTGATTTCTTCTTAAATATGTTATCACAGAGGCGTAACCAACATCTCTAATTGGCCCAGCCTTGGCCAGCAACATTTCCATCACCTTCAGAGCCATCAAAGATTGGCTCTGCTGGACATGGTGAAGGCTTTGAGAAGCTTCACACAGGAGCCATCTTTGTGCACCCCCCTCCCCCACTAGCAAAAACTGGGCCAAGCAAAACCAACACGGGCTTCTTGGTTGTAGGTGTTACTGTCAAACTTTCCCACCATACCCTATATCAACTTGTCTTAATCCACCCAGGATTTTAAAAGATGACACTGTGACACATCTGGAGGGAGAGCTATAGGGACAGCAAGGAAGGATCAGCTCTGTGCTCCCAGAATTAAAGCATGTCTTTTTGACACCATTCCCAGAGTGTCCCTTCAAGCCTTTCCTTTTCCAAGATGATTATACAAAGGGCTGAGTGTCACTCACAGCTTCACGTCTTCATCTCCTGGAACACAGTATGCTTCAAAACCTGTAGGGCCTGCTTACAGTTCAGGTAAATGGAGGAGTAGTTTTCCAATTTATGTTGTTTGCTTTTTTCTCCTCTGAAAATACAAGCTCACCAAAAAAATATATTTTTACAAGTTATTAATGCACATTAATGACAAAACTAGTGAGCACTAGTTCCAGAAGGCACATTTTCTGTAATGATGAAGAGCAATGTATAAATTACAGGTCCATTTCTGGGCCAACCATGATTAAATTAACTACAAAAGGACACTTGACACAACCAGCGTAACACTTGACTGAATTTGGGAGTCATCTATGGATCTCACTGAAAACCACGATGTTAAACAAACTCATCTTACAATACTGACCACATTCATGTGCATTATTTAATACAGTGGGGTGCTTATTCCACTGTTAACATTTCAACAAAACAAAATAAATTGTGCCTTCACCTCTATCCATGGCTCTGCAAATAAACTGGAGGTTTTCCCAAATGCGTGGCATTGAAAAAATAAATGCTTAAGCTTTTCACAGAATCAGTTTTTAAGAAGGCATAACATGATTTAGAGATTCCAGCTATTAGTCACTTAACACTTACATTAATTTGACTCATCAGATACTCATATTTCACCATCTGATCTGGAAGCAGGTTAATCAATTAACTGGTTTATTCCTATATATTTCACTACATTTCAGTACATTTTTCTACTTTATCAATTCATTTTGTTAACAGCCAGGTTTCTTCATTGGGTTTAATTTAATTTGATTTCACTGTAACAGCTCACGTATGGGGATATTAAAAAAAACTAGGGTACTTCTGCACAAAAGCACCTTCTTGGAAGTAGGATAAAGACATTCAGAAAGCCATGCTTTCTGCTTAATTTTTTTTGCCTTTAAAAAAACAAAGCTACTTGAAAGAAGAAAGTTAAGAGTAAGTTAATTGCTTAACAAACCATAAAAAAACATAGAAAGAAACTCAAAAGAGAATAGGGATACTCAAACTAGTGAAAATTCAGGACTATTTTTAATAATTGGAGTTCTTAGGGGCATAAGAATTATATATCAGTTTAAAAGCATGAGTAATGTTTTGAACTTTACAGCAAAAAAAAAAATCTGTTTCAATTCTTTTCTCCCCTGAAAAGATAATTTCCCCTCAAAGGCCACAGCTTCCCATAACATGTTTTCAGAACTAAAGAACTGAACACTTCAAGTTGAAAACTTTCATTTATAGAGCAAAAGGCTCAAGAAAAAAAAAGAAAGAAAAGCCAACATCCCATCCCAGGAATTGTCACATCCTTGTGAGACTGCAGGATAATAAAACCTCATTGTTTTTTGTTTATCAGATTAGTTATGAATTTTTAAAGGAATGTCTTTTACACCAGACAGGTTATTTCTGTAGGCTAATTTTTCATAGCCACTTTGCATTGAAACCTCCGGCTTCATGCAGATGATATTTCTAGAACAATTCTATTTTTCTTTTTTTATCACCTTAGTAGTCTTTTCCCAGCTGTATCCACAGGGGAATGGAAATACCCAACTGCAAACGTGACAGCGCTGACTTCTGCAAAGTAGCTTAATTACTCATTACGAGATTCCATCAACAGAAGCTCCGGTCTGTGGTTTTGTAATAAGTGCTGTTATCTTTCCTTGGATTTTCATTCCTTCACAAAGGAGGATATGGCAGTGCTTTCCACATCCACATTTTATATGGAGAGGAATGAGAGAATTTTAATGCATGAATTTGATGTCATTAACAATGCTGACAGCTGTTTAATCCCAGAGGAAACAACAGCTGAGTCCCAACTGCACCAAAAAAAAGGAAAAAGAAAAAAAAAAAAAAAAAAGAAAAATAAAATAAAAAATATTAACTCTTCAGCACATCTCACTGGAGGTACACTATGAATCAAATCACACCCTACCTACAGTTTTTATCAATTCTTTAGTTAAAAAATCAGTAGCCTCGACTGATAACAAAAATAAAAGCGACTCCATCCTGACTGCTAGACTTTAGTTCCGAAGACACATTTATTAAATGGTCCTGTTCTAAAATTCCCATTAAGTAAAATTTAATTCCCCTTCAAACACAATGTGAAATAAACCAGCACAACAAATAGTAACGATATTAATATAAACTATAAAATAGGTGAAGCTGAGCTCTGAAAAATAATGTAGATTAATCCAAAAGGGATGGTATAAAAATACATTTCAAATGGATCCTCCAGCAGATGTAGAAAATTCAACATGGGTTATGCTGCAACTCTGTTACCATTTAATTTAAAATAGAAGGTTTAGATACGAGCCAATGACACCAATTTGCTTTTGTTCTGTTCCCCCCCTCCATACACACATACACATACACACTACAAGGACTTTTTAAGGGTATGGAATGTAAAGGAGTACTTATAATATGTATATTTAGGATATATACTCACACCTCTTTAATCTGTGTATTTTTTCATTGGTTATGGCATCGTTTGCCACGTACATATTTTTTTGAGTTTTGCTACTGACTCAAATATTAAAAGACCCAAGCTATAGCTGATTAAGACATATCTTTACAATCTGCAGTCCTCATGTAATAGATAAAGCTTTACAAGCCCTGCCTTGGGAAGGCTCCCATCTATTTAGAACACTAGACTTTAAACAGATGTCCAAAGTATTCATGTTATAAACAGCAACATTATATGAATTTAAATCTTGCTCTTTGTCTGACCATCCTCTCTTTAATAGCAGCTGTTTCCCTTCATCTGGGAGCGGGGCTGCTTCTGCAGCTCCACTTTCTTGGGGCCGTGGCCACCCCTCTCCTCCCATGTCCGATCCCTGATCCCAGGGAGGGCTCAGGGGGACAGAGAGGTCCGCGTGTGACAGCACGAGTTGGACAAGCTCTGAGATCTGGGGGAGGCAGCGTGGCAGCAGGTTGATGAACTCGAATGCCGGCATCATGAAGAATACAAAGGTCTCCCTATTAGACTAAACAAGACGACTCCGGGCACAGCAAATGTGCTGCTCAAATGCCTCATAACAAGACATGCAGTCATATTTTCTTGCAGCTAATACGGCAGAGGGTGAGGGAAAAACAGATTTTTACCTTTTGATGTTCAGAAACAGTTCATTCTCAATAGGGGAATATTATGTGACAAATGTGCCAGACTTCTTTTTTTGTGGTAATATTGCTCTTTGCAAATGGCACACGTCCAATCCAATTGAATGTAATAAAATGAAACAATCTGTGCCATCTTCAATGGGTTTAATCTATACCATGTTAATGAATCCTTAAACAGACGTGCATGATGTTTTCCTGAAATACATGTAGTTATACTGTGCTCAGTATACTTGTCAGCTTGAAAATAATTTCTGCTTGAGAGACCACCTGCTATCATCACCCTATTTAGAAGCAGCTCATATTTATTTGGAAAAGAGAAATAGTAGTTAAATAAAGAAGCAACTTCTCTTACCCAAGCAAGGACAGTAAAATGGCTTGGATCCTCTCTGCTCACTCAGGGATATTCTTTTCTTTCTTTTTTTTTCCCCTTTGCACCAGCTTCCAAAAATTTCTGGTATATTTGTATTAATACAGCAATAGGCAAATACTGCTTATTTTCATCTCCCAGTATTTCCCTATTTCCTTTCTGATAAACTAAAACATTAGAGTTGAAAAGATGAAGTGAGTTATGTGACAGGTTTCAGGCATTATATTAGACTGTATCATATAATTTTAAGTTATTAAATATGCCAGAAAAGCATATTTGTACTTGATGAAACACCCAAATACTAAGTACACAGTATATTTTTTTCTTCTGTTTAGACTCTGCAAATGGAACAAAGAAATATGCTTCTATTCCCTAGCATTTCTTTGCTGAAAAGATGGATTAAATTAGATCAACTTTTCCTAAAAAGATACCTAAAATAAACCATATTTTTCTGGTGAATGCTATTAGCAAAACCACTACTTTTCACCCACAAGAGAATAAAAGAATCAGTCAATGAATAAGGTTGTGAGAAACTGTTTGAACACCAGCATAGGTTGTATGAAAGGACACCTAAAGAATATTTAGCCACATAAACCCAAATTCAAAAAACTCACCAACTATCTGTGCAACTTGAGGCGCAAAACCTGTCCCACTGACTGTGGGATGCTAATAGGAAAATATTCAGGCTAATTTTGAGTTTATGTGATTTTCTGGTATAGTAATACAAGTGTAAATGGGTGAAGTTCAGAATCGTGCAGAGGAATCAAGAAATACAATTTTCACTCTTTAGACCAATAACAGATTTAAAAAGAGTGGCAAGAAGAAAGAGGGGAAGAGTTACATGCCAGGGGAATATTTGCATGCCAGTTGTGTGCTAATCAGAACCACCAACTTTAGAAAGTGAATTTTACAAGGCACAATAAAAATTTTTCTGTGTCACAGACAAACGCATTTAAAGCACACAGTTGGTAAAAATATAATGTGTGGACTGTATGACTGTGGGTTTTCTTAGTTTCAGTGTGTACTAGAATATCTAGTGTGAAGAATTGACTAAACTGACAACAGTTTGAATGTGTACAGGTAAAAAGAAGTTTTGCACTGCTGAGGAGTCCATAACTGATAATGGCCTCCAAACCTCAGATAATTATTGTTTTCCTTGAGGTAGAACATTAATTTTATACCAGCTTGCTGTTGTGATCGGGTTCATCTCATTGTACATATAGATGATCTTCAGTATTTTTGGCAGGAAAGCCCCTCCTACTTGACAGCAAGGGGTGACAGGATTTAATAGATGCTTAGATAACTTTCCGAGCAACTGAATTTTCTCCCTGTTTATATACTCATATTTGTGTACAATTTTAAAGGTGGGGAGAAATAACTCAACACCATGAAAAAATCCCTGCTGGGAAGACATTACAGGAGCAACGTGGTAGAGCCTGTGTGCTGCTGTTCTCGCAGAACAATCTCACATGACACAATTGTTATGCTCAGCCCGAACACGTTAACTGCAATCGGTTTTTTTTTTTTTTGGGGGGGGGGGAAGAGTTTTTAGAGGTGTCTTTTCTTTCTTTAAGAGGACAATCACTCACCTCTATAATGGCTTGCTGCCACAACAAGCTTTACATCAACTTATCTTAAGAAACCACATGGAAATGTCAGTTCTGTTACCGCTAAGTGGCATTTCTGATACAGCACATCTGAGGAGCTGGACCTCAGAGACTTTGTTAATTTGTTTCCTGGTGTAATTCCAAGTGTTGGTTTTGAGCTGAGAAACGCTTTGTTGTGTTTCCTGTGGTGACTTTTACAGAATCCTGCTCTGTGTGTTCAAAGGTGGAAGCTGAGACTATTGAACACTTGAACCGACAATCCCTACATTTGTACGACTGGGAGTAAGGTTGTTTTCATCATGGACACTCCTCCTTCCCCCATAGAAAGTCTTATTTTTCAGGGCCATGCAAACTCAAGCCTAAATCCATGCTTCCTCTGAGTTTGTGATGAAAATATTAAAAGCACCTGTAGAGCCATCAAGAGCTGACACAGTGGATCTTCACAACCTTGAAGACGAACCTGGGACTTGCGTTTGCTAAGAGCATATAGGTCATGAAAGACAGTGGGTTTATTTTCAGGATTCACTATTTCAAAGGATGAGAAGAAATCTTGAATTAATAGACAAAGATCACTAATCCATGGAGACAAATAGAAACACGAAAAATAAAGAAAAAATACTGAGAAATCTTGTGAAGTTCTAACATAAAGTCAAATACTCAGATACCTTTCTAAAGCTATCAAACACTAAGCAATGGGACAGAAATCTATGCTGTGGTTTTATTAGATTTTGATAATCTCTTCCAGGCAGTATTAAAATAACCAGATGTGCCTTTTTTATTGCATTTTTACATTTCTAGTATTATTCTTGTGCAAACTAAACAGACACATTGCTTAAACATGTAACAACTTGAAGATGCCTTTTTAACATCATCAGCTGAATATGTACTTTTAAAAAGTTTGCTCCTACTAAACGCAAAACAATCTTGCCTTCCTTCCTAAGCAACAGTAATTACTCCTGCTCACTGTTCCCTTCTGCATTCCCCAGTTTTGCTAAGTACCAGTAAATTCAGCAGAGTTGCATCTCATTTCAGGAATTCTTTGAGTATCAGAGATAATTTTTGGTCAGGAATGACAGAAAGCACACTGTACAAAACATGTCTGCATCAGGAGTGGAATATTTTACAAGGAATAGTTCATATTATCTTAAACAGGAAAAAAAATCCGAGTATTTTGATGAGAATTATCTAGAAGAAAGAACTCTGGCAAGGATGGGAATTCAGCCTGTCAGCAGAGGTCACAGAAAGGGACTCCCATCAAACTTTGTGTAAGATTCTAAAATGAAAAATAAAATAGCATAAATCTTAATGCACCAATGCTAGAAACTAAAGTCAATCGACTTTCAACTTATGGATACAAATATTCAAGACCCACACTTTCAAAGGGTGGTAGACTTACAAGAATATTTCTGTGACTATGTCAAATATCTTGTTCAGCTTACTTTAAAACTGGGCAAAGGAATGATAATTTGAAAAAATCAGACTAAGAAGGTGGGTGCTATGGGTTCTATAGAAAAGTGTTTTTAAATTATTTCAGACTCATAAAATCTTTCCATAGAGAGTGCTTTGAAACTGCAAATTAAATATAGAGCTTCTATGAACTGTATCCATTTTTCCTGGAAGCATAGATTTCCACGGGGGTTCATGCTATCTTTTTTGTCTGTTACACTAGCTAATAATGCAGTGAATTTGCAGTAATAAGGAAAATGTTATTTTGATGACATTATCTGATTAAATTAAAGATGACATAAAAAGACCATTTCAATGGGAATCAAAACCTCAAATAGCAACTGTGGTTGAAGACTCAGTTGCTCTGTTCCAGCGTTAAAAAGACAACAAAATATTTCACTCATCTAAGGATTAGTGATGGACTGGAAAATCACTTCAGATGACATTTGACTTTCAGAAAGGTACATCTTCAAAGGATGAAGAAATAATGGTTTACGACTTGTGTTTTTACACGGACACAATTTGAATCTATTCACACAAAAATGGTTCATACAGCAATAAACATACAAATATGCAGCAAATGAAGCTAAGAGAGGATTGAGAACTGAAATTGCCTCTGCTGGCACAGTGACAATAAACCAACAGAACCAAAGAATGAAATCAAAGACGGAACAATCAGTCACCTTCCTCACCATGTAATTTCATGAAATTCCTAAAATGATGAGAAATCAACTTATACATGACTGAAGGGTACAGAACAGAAGAAAAAGAACATAAAAAGAGTTAAAATTACTGGAGATTTTCTGGTGCATAGTTCTGAAGAAGTTGTAAAATAAACTCCTCTTACGAGCTACATGTTCACATACATAAATCAAGTGACTGTTTGAAAATCCCTTGACTTAAGCTCTCACAGATAGAATCTGTCTAAGGAGACATTCCTGAATAACGTGACTGTGTTATGAATTACAGAGGCTTTGCAGGAAAAAGATTCAAGATTAAAGGTATGCAGGGCTTGGGCCCCATCCTTCTCACAGTCAGAATATCTCCTGCAGTCACCTGGAGCTGTGACATCTCTGTTCTGCACAGAGAAATCCATGGGCTCTGCAAATTGACAGGCTCAGGGCACGCCAGGAGGATGTGGCAGGCCAGGCTGGCTGCCAGGGAGACATTTGAGCCTGTTTTCTCCGTGGCCTCAAGGAAGCATCTTTGTGCTTTATAAAGTGTGTGGGTGATGGGTGTGAACACGCTGGAACACCGCAGTGACTCCGTTTGCTCCAAGGTCGCAGTGCTCCAGTCCAGTTATAGATGAATCCTGCTACAAAGCAGCAAAATCTCTGTTTCAGAGACTTTCCCTCCTACCACAGATACTCATAAACCTGAACTTTCACTTTCTCCATAATCCCCATTTTTCAGACGACACTAACTGTGGACAAGTGTCCTTTGGGAAGCGGTTTGAGGTCAAGCTATAGGTCAGGACATCAGCAGAAACCTCCCAATTTCTGCAGCACCTACTGAAAACACTATTTAAGCCGTATTAAACCCTCAAACAAAAGCTTCAAGGAATACTTACAAGCCAAGACAACACACACCTTCAAAACACTTCTCTGAAAAAAGCCTTTATAAATTTGTAGGTTTGCAGGAACATCCATGAGAAGAACACATTCAGGATTCAAGAAGGTTTGGGGGGGGGAGGTTTCAAGAAATGACAAACACAATTATCAATAGCTGCCTTTACCCCCACCCTCAATGGAAAGGGATCTCTCAAAAAACTGCCAAGGGTCACCAGCTGTGTAGAGACAAAATATTTGTAGTGTTTCAAATACTACTTCAAGATAATTATTTGCAAATAATGACTTTTTAGTGGATAATGCTGTATTGTATTAATGTTCATTACAATGCCCACAAAAAAAAATGCACCACTGTAAAAGAATCCCACATGCACACACAAAAAAATTCCAACAACAAATCAAACCCAACCAAACAACACCCTCCCCCTTCAAAAGAAAAAAAAAAGTCCTGAAACCACAAACAGCAGAACCCAAGCAGAACAGGTATTCTTTGACACACTGGCACATAATTTATAAGTCACAAACTCTTAGGGCATGAATTGTTAAGGACATCATAAATCTTACACTACTACATAACAACAATTATTGTATCTAGAGACATTCTGCCACACACCTTGAAAACCATGGGCTTCGACCATTTCTAGATATTTATTGTCAGGGGTATGTTCTCCCATGTTCTATCCAAAGTGAAACGCTTGATGCCATGTTTCCCAAAATTCTAGAGTAAGTTGAAAAACTGGCAGCAGCCCCATTCAGTAAATCTAGAGGTATACTTCAAAACAGACCTGTCTGGCATATAGATAAAGCAGATGATATTTACACAGATATATTTTCTGGTACTCAATGAAGTAAATAACATAAATTTTTTATTCTTATCACTGTGATAAAGTTGTTGGCAAGGGGTTTGTGTTAGAATCTTTGGGAATAACATTCCTCATAAACTTAGCAGGAATACAAGCCATAAGCAAGATTGCTTGATTCCAGTCTCTCTTCTGCAACAGTTATTGATGTATAATTTAGAATTTTAGAGTGGGATAATTTTTGATGACATGAGAAACAAAACTCTTTAGTGAATTTCCCATGGTTTTTATTGAAACAGTGAAATAATTTTGACAGTATTAAAACTAAACACATTAATGAGTTAAAAACATAACAGAAATTTAAAATGTGGGATTTTCTCTGCTTTAAGAAGGCAGGCATAAAAGTTAAATATGAATATGCTGTTTATATTTTCATGTTTCTTTTAAGGCACAACACAACTTTTATGTTAAAGTCCTAAGTTTACTGTTCTTTCTTGGACAATGAGTACACATCAAAAAAAATAATGAAGTAACGGAATTATTACCATGGTCTTTTCGACTTAGTTCACCAAAGAATATAAATAATTAAATGCAGTAAGATAAAAAATGGCATAGCACTTCTATCTACCAATTCCACATCCACAGGGGTCACTCCCTCCAGCTCCCAGAGCTTATACTCCAGATGACTTTAAGCAATTCCAAAGGCAGAGAAGAAGATTTTCAGAAAGGACATTCTTGTTTTCCTGAGCAGGCCAGCAGTCACAGCACAGGTCTCTGGGACACATTTAAGAGGACGTTTAATTAAAGAGTGCATGAACAGCTCAGAAGGGTTATGATGCCCCAACTATAACTTCAACTGCCAGTGGTAAAGCATGTATAGAAACTTTGTTATACCTATCCGCACTCTAAAATAAACCACACTTTAAACATAAAAATCCATCTCCCAAATGATGACAAAGAGAAGTGGAGTATTGTCATCAGCATAATCAAGGGAAAAATGTTGAAATATGATTTAGAAAATATTGATATCTATTTTAGGGAGGATAAGTTCACCTTACTCTGTGATGAAGAAAAAAGCGGCACTAGATTGAATCAAAGTATTTTGTTAGATCACCATTTGCCAGAGATATTTACATCTTGAAACACATCTCCAGATCAGACCATTAGTAATCACAAGTCAAATAAATAAGCTTAGGAAAAAAATAGATAACTTTTCAGGATTTGGTACTACAGTGGATTCTCCTTATGACTAGAAAACCCAACTGAGCATCATGTAAAAATTGCAAAAAAAAAATCACATTTTCAAGCAAAATAAATGGGGATTATCTTGAATTGGACAGATTATTTCAGGAAAAATCCATCTGAGCCAACACTAAGCTATTTGAACTGTTTCTCCGCTTACAAAATTAGTTATCAGACGTTCATCTGTTCCATTCTTAGCTGCAACTGCTGGTACTAATGCCTTCACCAGATGCAATAGGCCTATCTCATCATCTTGGTGAGTATCAGACACCCAGGAAAAGCCCAAGAACACCAGCTCCACTTCTTATAGAAAATGATACTCAGCACCTGAGGGATAAGTACTTTGTCTATATTTTTCCAGTGATATTCCCCAAAGGATCATCCAGAGCTACTGTCAGTACTGCAGGTCAAACACCTTCCATGTCCTCCAGATGGAGGAAAGAAAGGCTTGGAGAAGGGGATTAGACCAATAGAAATGTGTTCAGCTGTGAAATTAAAGGTAGGACAGCATGACATGCAACATTATGTGTTGAGCTGAGTCAAAAGCAGTAATTAGGCTGAGCTAAAACACGAACATAGCTGTAATCAGAACAAATGCGTGTTTTGCGTCCATCGCATTGACTCCTCAGAGCAAAAGTGGTCACCTGCCCAGCCCCAAGCACCTCATTACCCTCCCCGTGTCCTCAACCCAGCTGCAGGGCCTCCAGCCTCTTTCCAACTGCTGACCCTGCCTTTCCTTGCGGCCCCTAAGGAATCACCTCCCCAGATTCCCTGAATGTTGTCCCAACAGCTGGGCAGAGGCAGCGTGTGCTGTGTCCTGGAGCTCTGCCCCAACTGCCCGCGGCACAGGTGCCAGCTGGCAGCCAGCAGCCACTCAGCAGATGTAAAAGCTGAATTTTTCCTACTTTTTTGCAGGAAGAGCACTTATTTGAGTCTCTGTCCGCTGCTCTATCTGCCAGCTTCTGCAGTCTGGGAAGAATGCAGCTATCTGGAAACTGCAGACCAATTTGGTTAAACAAGTCTGAGTTCAAGAGTTAGCAGGAGGCACTGACTGACAAACATGTAGGCAAACTAAACAATAAGCATGAGAACACAAAACCAGCTGTCATAAAAGCACAGATGTTAACAAAAATGGCACCACAGCAGCAGGTTCCAGGCTGAAGTAGTCAGAAGTACACACAAGCATTGCACCATTCAGCTACATAAGCAGTTGCAGCATAGTTATGGGCCAAAAATCACCTGTATGTGTCCACATGGGTGCATACTGAAACTCCTAATAAACTGTCTAACCCTAAAAAAATGCAGTGGATAAATAGAGACTATAGAAATAGGAAGACAATAACTGACTAAGCGGATAATTGTTTTGTAAAACTGAAACAACCTAACAAACACTCTGATATCATGGGTTTTCAAGGGTCTACACATTTTCCCTGCCATGTTCTGGAAAACTGCAGTCTCTGTTCATTCCTTTGCCGTCCTGCAGCCTGTCCTTGGCTACAAAACTGTAATTTAAGAAAGAAAAGTTATTTAATTGCTAGTGTTTTGTCAATAACATTATTATATGTCCACTGAGAAGCAAATCAGCCTGAACCTTGCCAGAGAGCAATGCCCTGAAATGGTTGTGAAAGCAGCCTAAGATGTTATTTTGGGACACTTTATAGACTTCACTTTTATAGTTTGAAATTATATTTTCAATTTAGAATACACAAGAAGTAAAAGCAGTTATAAACAGTTGATAGGTGAGACATCACTTTTTATAGTGCCAAGCCTGTAGGACACGGGGGCAGAACAATTACGACACTGAGTAATGCAAAGTATCCTCTGGCTTTATTATAATAACAGGTTATCTGATTACAGCCTGTGTTCTGGCCCCAGCACACACTACATTCTCCCACGCCACCGGTGGTACATTTTAGAAATCCATTAACAGCTAATTCACCCAGGAAACTTGAGATTTCTGTATTGAGGCATGAAAATTAGCATTCCTCATGCAAACGTCCAGTTGCATGAGTGCTCAGTGTTTTCTCAATAGAAACTTCCAAAAGATAAGGAATCACCTCTTCACTTTCACCTGAGCTCACACTGAAAATCCTCAATGCACCTGTCCTACAAGAGATGTACAGATTTAGCTATAGGATAGACAGAAACGCAGGAGACCCTCTGTACCAATTTTTTTTCCCTTAAGTTTCGAAATATTAACGTTCCATCTTTATTGCTTCAGGAAAAGGCAAAAAGGCAAGAAGAAGAAAATTTAAGTGGCTTCAGAAACTATATTATTTATCAAACTCATTTCCTAGGTTTGAAAAGGAGTTTGTACTTCTTCGGACTTTTTCCACTTCTTTGCTAGCCATTTTAACTATGTAAAAGATAGCTAATTTCTTGTCTTGTCTGTTGGACATGTTAATTCAAAAAAGTGATTAGATGTTATTGGGACACTGAACCCAAGAAGACTCCCCCTTGCACATCCATACTGACTGAAGTTTAACACTGGCACAGTCCAGTAACCACGTAACACTGGTTTGGGCTCTCAGGTTTCACAGACGTGGCACGAATTTCTGCAAAAAAACCCTGATACTGGTCAAGGAAGTCAAGTATCACAGCAAAAAAATGCAGCTTCAGGACCAAAAAAAAAGTAGGTTTCTACAAAATTTTGACCATAAAAGAGAGGCTTGAAAATTCATGGTCTGTGGGTTTGTGAAGGTCATTGGAGGGAAGGAAGGCTCGTAACAGTAGTAAGAAAAGAAGTAAATTCTCACTGATATTTTGGAGCAATGCTTGGTATTGCTCAAAGTAAATTTTTACTACTGACTTGAACAGCAACAGCCCTTAACCAGATTCTTGGGACAGCACTAACCAAAATGCCTTCATAATATTACCTTTTCCCATAAGCTGCTCCTTTACTTTCCCACAAGAATCTTATGTGAATACAAATAAAAGACAATGTGGTCCTGGCTTGAATGGGAAGTGCGCTGTGTCCTACAGTCATAATTAGGGAGGGTAGTGGCCCATGAAATCTTTTCACCAGGAGAAGATCCACACCATAAAAATATCTGCAATCCTGTGGTACGTGGTGCACTGTTTTATAACCAATATTCATTCATAACACTCTAAAAATGAGTGTTTTGTAACCTGATGCTGAATTTAAGCTGCGCTTTGTTTAAAAAATGATTTTGAGGGTAATCAAGGACAAAGGAGTTTAGAGCTTGCCTACTGATAAAAGCCACCACGCATAACCAGCAAGAAGCTTTTCTGTTTACTTGAAGAGTACTGAAACCTTCAACTGGCCTTTACACAATGAAGTGTTAAAGAAGAGATCCAGCGCCTTTGAACTAAATTAGGTCAATATTATATGCAGGACAGAATTTTATGAGGGTAGGGGCAGAAAGCTGTCACTTTCTTTTAATTTCAATAAACCATACACAGCATCTTTTAAAAATTAACTAGCTCATAAAAGTTCATCAGTCCTGAATTGTAATTAATTTCTGTGTGCAGAAAGATCATTTGCCCATAGGTGTTGCTTACTCATTTAAATCAGAGGCACTGCAGCTACCTGACAATTCTATTAAAACAGTTCTTGATGAATCCTGGCTTTATTTAACAGCTTTAAAGACTGAAGCATTAAAACAAAGTGGTGATACCTATATACTAACAGAGGTAAAACTGCCCATTCACTGGGCAGGTGTTGAGGTAGAACAGCACATGTGGAATTCCTGACCTCAACCACAGCGTAAAGATCTTCAGAGCCTGACACCAGCAAAAAAAAATTCACACACGGTGCCCTCATAATGAATCTCAGCAAAAAAAAAAAAAAAAAAAAACAAATATAGCATACATACACCTCAAAACAGGGGTGACAATACTTGTCTCTCCTTATCCAGGAGAACCATTTTTATCCATTATACACAGTACTGTTCAATACCTCAGCTCAGCTAGAAAAGCAATTCTTCTGCCGTAATGACATAACCAATATTATTATATATCAAGCCTTTTAAGAAATCCAAAGAAGAAAAGATTCCATTATTTCCCACAAGAAGCTGCTGCTATCTGTATCCAAGAAACTCCTGTACAAGGTTCCCACGTGTGATGGGAAAGTGTGGGGTTTTTGCAGCCACAATCACCCTCCTGTTTACTCTTTAAAAAATACAGTGTGGCATATTGCTGAATTGAATGCCACTTACAGCTTTAATATACACTTTTGGCACGGCTGATAAAACGCTTTTCCTCCCCCTCCTCGCTCAGTGAACACGGGAGCTGTCCAAGCCCCAGCAGAGCAGAGCCCATGACTAGGTAGGTTTATACTCCTGGTAAGACTTTCTTAGCCCTCAGCAAAACACATTTTCACTATCACAGGAACAAGTCCTCCTAAACCCTGTGGAAAGTCAACATCTAAAATGGCAAGCCTTCAGATTCCGGGTTCAGATACCCACGTATGTAACTGGAGCCTGCAAACTGAAAAGTTCAAAGCTTTTGTATCTTTCCAAACCGGATCCAAGCAGGGCTCATTACACCTAAATAACAGTGTCTGCAGAAATTTCAGGAATAAATAGTGAGTTTGACCTTGACTTGATCTCTCAGTTTCCACTGCAGAGGAAGCTCTGAGCTTCATGTTGGCAGCAATAGGCTTCTCTCATCTATGCTCTGGCCTTAATAGAGGCTTTTGTAAGCACATCCAGTAGAAAAAAAAAGTAATGTCAATAAGGAAATAAATACATTTCATTCAGTATTCTATGAATAACACATTAATACAATAATAAAGCTCTTGTCATATTAAGATGGACTCCATAAAAAAATATATGTATTAAAAACACTGAACCACTTGCTCCTTCCCCACATTCATTTGTACAAAAAGTAAATGCCAGGTAGCCAAGACAAACATTTCAAGTTCAAGAAATGTCACCCTTTGTCCTGCTGAAGTCTGTCCTTTGTTTTCATTATGATGTGCTTCCACTGGGGTATAAACATGTGGAATGGTGTAGTGGAAAAGGTTAATTTTTACAGAGATACATGAGGAGGTAGAATTAAGCATATATGGACAAGCATGGAGTCTGACTTTTCCCAACTTCAGAGTTCTGGGGGGTTCAAACTAGAAATTTTTAAATATAATATTTTTAAAATTTCTAGCTAATATTCTGAATTTAACGCAAACTTCGGTATTCTGTTCGTGCTTCCTTTTGTTCTGTTCTTAAACACAGGCAATTTTGCTTCACTACCATCACCTTTATCTTTCTATCAGTTCTGGTCAAAACACGTTTCCCAAAATCAAGGCCTTTCTCCTTGGTTCATAACAGGTAATGACAAGTTTCTATCTCAGAGCATTCTCAAAAGTTTCCTCTCCGGAGCAAAGGGATGATTTCAAAGTATCCGCACAAATAATACTGTGTAATAAATGTTGACTTTTCACATCAGGCTAGTTACAGGTTTAATGGAGACCTACATTTATCCCAAGTGGTGCCAGACTCACTGGTAAAATTATCGCAATGTTGGGTTGTGAAAAACACAGAAAAAATACTGACAACACAGGAAAAGCTCTCTTCCCACCCAGTACAATACATAGGTGTTGGTGAGTTCAAAAGGCATCAGAGACAGCTTTATTAATGCAGCAAAAACAGGGTCTTTCAGTTTAAGAAGCAAAAACACCCATAAAATGGCACTAACCTTCCAGCCTTAAAAAATAACAAGTTTTTTGTCTTTACTTTAACTCCTCTTCCCAGTTGACCTCCTGCTACATAATGAGGCAGAGAATGCCCTGCAATATTGGAAGCGTGTAAGAGATAGTTGGCTTCATACCCAAACCAGAAAACTGAGGCTCAGTGTGTGTCTGCAGCTAAACAAAAGTAAGCTGAAAATTTATATTGTCAAGCTTGTTCTGAATTTTCCTGTAATTGTAAGGCAAAAAGCACCTACTATCAGGGAAGAAAAAAATGCAAACAGAAGATTCTCCCCCATCCCAAGAACACATGGTGGAGGATGCAAAAACAGTATATGGCAGGAATAACAAACGCTTTCTTTTCCAAGTGCTCTCCCATGATTTATGAAAGGTGTTCCTCACTGTGGGAAGATAATGCCATTTGAAATGGTCCATTTCATAAATCTATCCTCTTCATCCCTAGCTGCGTACAGGACTACCATGAGCTCCTGAATCCAATAATGTTTTCATCCTCTATTGACAGAAAAAAAGGACTTTGTTTGGAGTGAGGTAATGATGCAGTTACAGAGGAGCAGCGGCTAAAGCTCGCTCTCAGGGGCTTTCACTGGCACAGCTGCAAGGGAGAGGAAATAGTATAAACAGAAAGAAGAAACAATCAACACATCCCACATCCCTGATGTCTTTTTAGCACTAGTGGCATTAATTATAACGTTTGACTAATCTCCTGCACTACCACATAACCAAATGTTTTGCCTGAATTTTCTCTTCATCCTCACAAATAGATTTGTCACTGGGAACCCAGCGATTTCCTACTCATCTGTTCACCAGCCCAGCATATCTGCTTGTTTATCTGCAAGGCTGCTTCCAGAAGATGTTTCCGTGCCAAATGTGTTAGCTGCTGTAGACAGGGACTAATCATAAATGTAACTGAAATTCATTTTACTGATTTTTTGTGTTGCACACAATGGCAGAGGGTAAAGAGGAAAATACTTAATATCCTCGGTATTATGGAACCGTTTTGAGCTGGGACTGAAAGCCATTAGAAGCAATGCTTGGAGAATGGGAGTACAGGGAAATCAAGGGGTAAAATATGAGATGAAAGTGTTTCTGGAGCATTTGACATGTAATGCAGCCAACAGAAACATTTAAAAGAGTTTTATATTATTTGCACTATTTAGGAAAGAGGAGATGGAAACCCCACAAGTTCCTCGTTTCACATTGGAACAGTGACTTGTCCTGCTCGTTTTGCCTTTTCTGACACTCTGAACAGTAGCAAAGCAAATATCATTAAAGAAAATTAGGCACAGATCAGTCAGTTTTAGGTACCAGCTTAGTTTTCGCTTTTGTTAGGGAGCTGGAAGCTCTACATTGCACTGGCAGCATGGTCACAGATTTCATGAGCAAGTTTTGGCAGACTTCTCATCCTGCTGAAGTGAAATTGTGTTTTTACCAAATTTCCCTCTGAGTGCTTGAGCAATGCCATTTTTCTACACTTTGCTACACACAGTTTCAGAGGCAGATGAATGGCCATTGTAAACCATGAAATTTCCACGGCTTTGGCAAGAACTTTACAAACTATATAAATGTTTTGAACTGTCACTTTGAGATCTTAATTTACATATTTTGACTTGTGCATGAAAAGCAATTTCAAGGTCAGCTTCTGTGAAGAAATACAGGGTAACTCCATTAAAAGTCTACTGGCACTTTGCATATTTATTTTTCTTCCCTGTAGTATGCATGGGATCTCATAAATCAGGATAAACAAACATCAGAGGTCATTCATAGGTGTGCTCAGTGCATTTCCACACCTAGCAGGAAGGCGTTCTGCAAATACCAGGTTGCCTCCAGAGTAACAGCGAAGAAACATTGTTCCCTAAAATATACATTTATTTCTAGGGGTACAAGGTTGTGATGAAGGGAAAGATCTTTCTGTTGGGAAAGATGGAGAAAAGAATTAAAATCTATAGTCCTTGCACATTTGTGGAAGGCACAATCTCTCACAAGACAAGGAGCCCTAACTGTGCCTGCAGCACAGATTATGCAAAGACAAGAAAAAATGAACCACCAACCATAAGAAATCATAAAACAACACATAAACCCCCTCCCCCCACATGCTTTCAGCCATCATCTCTCTCTAAAAAAAATAAGATTTTATCAGAGATTGTGAAAGTCTTATTACAAACACTTACTAGATGATATTCTGAAAGTTTCTGGAAATACAGGCAGGCTGTATTGCCTTATCAACACGACCCATCATCTCCAGGATTCCTGCCCTAGCTGTTTACTCTCCATCGTTTCAGAGCTGTATCACTCTCGGAAGCAAAGGAAAAACCCCAAACTCATTACAGTCATGAGCTTTTATGTCACACCTGAGGCTCCAGATTACAGAAGTGGAACTCTAAAACACAGCAGAGCTGTAAAAGAAGCACAGTTAAAACAGCGGAGACGAACACCAAAACGAATTAATTTGGACAGTAGAGATGACTGCTGTCCACCAAGAGAGGTGATAAACTGAAAAAGACTAGATATCTCTAACCAAAATTGTTGGTACCTTAGCATGCCATGTTACCGTTTTGGTTTTTCTGAGGGCTGCAGCCATGTGTACAATATGAGATGGGAATACTGTATTTAGGGGACTGCTGAAAATCACTCTATTTTGAAGTTGATTTTTGCAAGTGGATCTGTACAAAAATGGCTGAAGCTTGTTAGAGCATCAACATTATTGAGCCGCTATTAAATGTAATTGTAGAAACTGTCCTGAAACTTAAAATCTACATCAAAGGTTTTTCACATAATGCAATGATTATGCAGAAATATAAAAATATGGTCTTTGGCTTTTCCGCAGCATGTGAATCCCCCAGTCAATTATGTGCATGGCGGTTTGGAAACTTGATTGCTCTAAAAGAGCCTCGAACCCAAAACCTATTTATTGTTGTGTTAAAACCTGCTTTTCCAGGAGGAATCATGGTAGGGGTTTTGGTTTGGTGGTTGGGGTTTTTTTTTTTTGTTTGTTTGGGGTTTTCTTCTTTTTGTTTTTTGGGTTTTTTTTTTTGTTTCTGTGTGAAACTACCAGCATTTGAGACTTCAGGAAAGGACTCTGTTCAATATCAGAGTGAAAAATCTTAAAAACCTTACTGGAAGAAGCTGCAGCCCACTGTTCATGCATTGTCAAGTTGTGGAAGGCAGGAAGGGGCAATAATTTTGGAGTCTCTGCACACCAGTAGAGATCTATTTGCCCTCATTTCACAAGAGAGAATCTCCCATTATGAATTACAGGCCTGGCTTCTTCTTCCTGTAGGGCTGGAAGCTTTGATGCATCTCCACTCTTTGTTTTCCCATGTTCCATAAACTGAGTACACTCTGGCAACAAACTGCCTCGATCATCCTGACTGACAAACCCCTATCTTAAATAGTGATTTGATGGTCATAATGATCGGATTTCTCCCTAACATGACTTAGGATGAATATCTTCCAACAGGATCATGGCCCCAAGGAAGGATGGGAGGGAGAAGAGGGGCATTCTACCGGACAGTAGTTTATCACTACAAATAACTCTCCATCACCCAAATTACTGTGCTCCAGAAAAGACTCTGTCACCTCTTTGACCGAGTCAAGACGAAGAAAGTCCGGCCCACGACTTGGCACAGAACAAGGCACGAGTGAACGAGCAAGCTGAGGATCAATACAAACAAAATAGAGGTGACATTAATTGCCTGGAGCATTAATAGACCATGTGAGAGAGTAGAAACCAGCTTAATTTTGAAAGACAAGGGTGTTTGCCTGCCTTTTGTGCTCTGGTTTTGCTAGAATGGACATAAATGTCACTTTTGTCTGCCGAGCTCCGCATGGGCTCCGACAGAGGCGGCGGCAGGGTGTTCCACAGGGAGTGGATGCAGCCTTGGGCACCCCAGGATGCAAAAGACGAGTTTGTTGTACCACATTGTTGTTTCATCATTTTTAATACTTGGCAGCATGCTCAAGTGCCTCTTGATGGGTTCACTCTAGTTATTCTAAACTAAAAATAAACACAAAACAACAACCAACCAGCAAACCCACCCAAGTCTAAATATATAAAGCTTCAGTTTTAAAAGCTTGTTTTTCCAGGGTTACTTGATCTTTTACTCAAGATGAATCTCACTTAGACCTTGGCTTCTTTCAATATCAGTGACTGCTGGACACTGTGATTCTGGAGGAATAAATCAATAGATAAATAAAATTCTATAGGAATGTCTTGTGCTGGCAAGACCAAACATGGGGCCTCAGCCCTTGTGAGTGGCCTCTGAGAGCCCCCTGTAGCTGTTGACTGGTAAAGATTGAAGTGATTTTGTTAGTCTTACTACAAACATTTACCTTCTGAATCCTCTTGCGAATGAAATCAGCTGGCAGTGCTTCAGTGAAGTTTAGGTAGCAAAGAGTAAGCTCTGTGCAGCCCTGCTGCTCGGGGCCCCACTCACCTCCTCTCTACCACAGCAGTATATTTATTTTAACGTTTGACAGTATCTATCAGATTTTAGAGAGCTTGTTTAATGACCTTGTCCAAAATCTTCCATTCATTTCTTCAGTTTCTCACTTTCTCTCCCTTTTTCTTTTTAAAATAAATTACTGTTATAAAAACAAATCCAGCAGAAGGGAAAATATTCAGTGCCTAGAAACTGAAAAATTGAGTATTTGCTTTTTATGGGGCACTGGAGTCTTCTAAAATACAGAACTGCTAGAAAACTTAAATGCTGAGGACAAAAAAGTTCACTCAGTAGCTATGCAAATACACTACAGTTTTCAATCTCTTTGAAAAATAATTTAAATACTTGTGTTTCAATTTGTAGTCTTAAAACGCCTGAAAAACACATTCCTACTTTTTAAATGGATTTTTTTAAGCGAGTCTTAAATACACTTTGATTATTTCCATTCTTGACATTATGCCTACTCAGGTATTTTGTACAGCAATTTGAAAGCAGAAAGGCAATTCCTAGCAATACCAACAGGTATATATTGATTTAACAAACACCTCCTCTTAAAGATGCACTTTCTTCTTCCCATGGAAGAGAAAATGTGAATTTAAACTGAATAAAGCCAAAAGCTAAAACACATTGTCTATAATGATTTCTTTGATGGAGAAAGCTCAGGTTCAAGTTCATTATCTTGGTATTTTCTGAGGAGTTTGCCTGCAGCTTTTAGGAACAACATTTAACTGAATTTTATATGTGAACATTAAAGAAACAGTAATGCACAGGTATAAAATAAGTGATCAAACTGAAAGTAAAGCGTACAGCTTTCTCCCTGTTAGCCTACACTGTTATTATCTTCTCAGAAGATGTCAAAACCTTTTCTCAGGAATTCTCATTTTTCATACATTTTGGAAGTAGGTACAATTACTTTAACAGCTCTCTATAGCACTAAGACATCTGCAGCAAAAACGGTTATTTACTTCAAAGACAGAAGATTTTGAAGGCAGAAAGGAATGACAGGCAGAAACAGAGGGCCAGAGACACTGCTATTGAACTTCTGTGTTTAATGAAACACAAATATAAAGAATATTTTATGTAAATGCGTATTTACAAAGGACAAAATGCATTTGTAGGCATGTATACTATCTAACGAGAGGCCAGAGCAATTAGCATTCTCTTTACAATTCCTGACTGGAGTTTTAGTGTAAAACACAAACTACAATGTGCTTTACATTCTTTCATCCAAGTCTGAATATCAACTCAATTTTAAGCACATGCCCCTGATCTCTTGAAAGTAGGAGTTAGATGAAAAATACTCTGAAGTCCAAGCCTTGCAATACCCAGGAAAACACACACATCAACATCTATCCCCCATCCTTGCAGTGCAGGCTCAGTGGGAAAGGTGGTCAAAGGGAAAAAAAGGGGTCATATTGGAAAAAAACCTATACTTGAAGGAATGCAACAAAGGGCACATAGAAGTCAGCTTGGAGATTAGATACGAAGTCATCACAGCTCGGTGGCAGCCTTAAGTTATGTCTTAAATATTTATGTGCATCTTCCCCTTTTCCTCCTCCTTTCCTTCCTGCTCTCAAATTCTTCAACTCTTCAAGAAGCCAAGCCTCCTGTGTCACACTGGTCCCTCCTGCAGACACAACAGCACCACTGAGAGTGCCTCCATGTACCAGCCGAAAACTGTACTTTGAAGTGGTTTTAAAACAGATAAAACAAGGCAAAAACGTTTGTTTCAGGCTCAAATTCAAAACATTTTATGAGAGCCAAAGTTTTATGCTGGCAGAGGTTAAGGTGGCACAAGGCAGTCCTGCAAGGAACAGCATCATTTGCACCAAGGACCGCAGTGGCCAGGGAGCAGGGGAGGCTTAGCTGTGGGAATCTGTTTATATTTATTTTCCCTTAGCAGCATGAGAACAAGGCACACCTGGCTTTGTAATAAACCTCCCCTGGCACACGGTGAGGCCATTCCATCTTGGGACATTGCTTATTCCCTGGGAGCAGAGCCTGCCCTCCACCTGGCTCCACTGTCCTGTCAGGGAGTTGTAACGAGTGAGAAGGTTCCCCTTGAGCCTCCTTTTCTCCAGGCTGAGCCCCCAGCTCCCTCAGCTGCTCCTCATCAGGCTTGTGCTATTTGCACATGTCTTTGTTCTTTTTGGCTTGAACTTGAACTATTTGCATAGCTCCAAACAAAACCAGCTTAAGGAAGGTGGAATATTTTTTGTGAAGGAGGTAACAGAATTTGATCTGCTCCTGCAGAATCGTCTTTCCAAAGCTGTGAGCTGCTACACTGGAGTCTCACCTGCCCTGTGTGTGCACACAGGCTCAGCAGTGCTGGGAAGAAGCATCTGTGCTGCGTAAGGGTGGAAGCTCAACTCCTGCAACATGACTCAGATGCGCTGCAAAGATACCAGGAAACAGTTTTGGTTTCTTTTGTATCTAGAAAACTGCAGCTGCTACAACCATGAGCTCTCATTCAGTGCAGCATTGACAGAAAGGTCAAACAAATAGGAGTGTCACACGAGAATTTGGGAAAACAGCTTATGGTTCTAATTCGCAGCCACGAAGAATGATTAAGATAAAAATATTCAACAATTTGTATGGTACTAGATTTTGCTAAGGGGACAGTAGAAAAAGCAGTTTGAAGAGATGATTTACAGAGCTGAATACACACCAAGCATTGCAAATGCTGCTGACAACAAAGTCGCTCCCAGTGAGATCAGAACAGAGGTTTATTCTTCCTTTATCAGGTTTGCCTTCCAAGACTCCTTAGAGGAAAGCACCACCACATACACACAAAAGTCTCATCTTTAGAACCTAGGGCTCTGCACTAAGCTGTCCTCCGGGGAAAAAAAAAGAGGAGGGAAGTTTTTTTATAAAAATCAACATATATATTTTTCTGTCCCTATGTCTTGGAAAGAAGAGATTTGTCACACAGGCTTTTCCTCACTCCCTAAAGGTGAACATTGGATATAGTAATGTTCTCTCCATTTAGGGCATAAAGTTGAAATAAAGACATATCTGCCTGCTGCCCCCTGCCAGAAGAAAGGGGAGGGGAGAAAAAAACCACCGGAAATCAAGATGAAAGCATTAATTGTCATTTTTTAAATAATCTTTCTAGTACTTTAACTGGGCTGAATGATTTCATGCCAAACAGACCTATTTTGTTCACTCTATTGATGTCTGCACAGCAAAAAAACCCCAAAGAATTCATAAATTACATAAATACTTTCTTAAGGCTGTTTCTCCAACTTCTAATTCTGTCTAAACCTTGAAAAATACTTCCAAACTCTTCTGAAATTGAAACAGCAATAATTAAACTAGAACTTTCAGCAATAGTGTTAATCACTGAAGAAAAGCAGTAAAACAAATGAGGCTATTTTGCATCCCGAATCTGCCATTTCAATACAGCACATTTCTGCAAATGTCTGTTCAAAAAGCAGAGTTTTTCCTGCAGACCTAAATACCCTCATTAAAAAGTTCAAAAATATAAATCTTTCCTTTTAGAATAAAAAAGACAAGAGACCATCTTTCTTCAAAAATTATCGAATTTCCTTATTTTATTATCCTTCTGCTAAAAATGGTTTACATGGAGATAAATGCAAATTTTGGGTGCAAACAATGGCCTGTTTTTCAAGCTGTAGTGATTGCTAATCAGGTTTAGAAACCTCTATGAAAACAAAAGGGGAAAGAAAGAAGGAAAGGGAAACAAGGAGGAGAATATGAATGAGACTGAGAGCAGGTATGAAGCAAAACTTCTTTTTTCCACAATTAAATAACAACAACGTAAAACAAAACTAAAGCATGTTCCCTGTAACTGAGGACAAGTCTAGCATCGTTTGACAGTCAGTAAAGAATAATCGCACGAGCTTTTGTTAATATGTTCCACCAGGATTTCTCTGAGCACTAGAAGCTGCTCACTGGTTTTGCATAATAAAGCCAACCTGAGATCAGACACAACAAAACTCCATTATTCCCACACGTATTTCAGTACAGAAGTCAGAAAGTGCTCTTTAGAATTACTGTCATGAGCAGCATAGAAGGATTTACACATGCAATAAAGCCAAGAGAAAGCTTCACCAACTATCTCTTCTTCATTTTCTTCCTAAAACAAAAAACTTTCAAAGAAGGAATCATGAAGATTGGTGGGATGGAGCCCTGATGGGAGCCAAGACTTTTATCACATCATTAAGTTTAAATCATATGTGTATTTATACATATCTGTATCATGTATATCCTTTAATTTATCAGATATGCTGAATTCCTAAAATCTGGTTGATACACACTAAATGGAAGAGAAACCAGTAAGCTGAGAGTGCTCCATGGAAATTTGCATATAATTTCTCAAGGCGAAGTTAAAATTTACTTATTCAGCAGATGCCCAAAGGGTCTTTGGATTTTAAGAGCTACCTGAGATGAGAACTGCTCTTAACCTTTTTAAATCAGGCACAAAAACCCCTTCCAATTACTCAATTTTACCACAATATCTATTGCAAAATAACTGCTTCCCCCTTTACCCTTAGTCGGCCTCACAATACTTCAGGGATTGTCTCCTTCTTGGGTTTTTGCTTGTTTGTTTTTTGTGCTGTAGTAAACCACAAAACATAACCACAAGCTCTACCTTGAGTTATTTATGGAGTCTCCAGCTACCTGGGGTGTTTAGCTCTCAGAGGCAGAGGTGAACCTCCAAACAGACCAAATTCTATATATCTAATTATTTTATCATTTGACCCTAAAAAGTAAGTTCTGATAAGAGAAGACATGTACACACACCAAGTGCTTTATTTAAATCATTTTTCCCACTTCTTCAACATAGCACTTCAGTATTCTGGGAAAAGTAGCAAAAGTTTTAATTATTATTTTTAATATATATTTTTATACATTTAATATATACTTTAATATGTTTATTTTTTTGGTCTGGATAATAAAGGGATATTTCCTATCATAGGAAAGACAGAATTTCTTTCTTTAATCTCCTCCTGTTGAAACAAGACGATGTCAACCTAAAGTGTCAAGTGGAATTTATTTCACTGAGCTAACAATGCTCATTTCCTTACTCCGTTGTTCCTTTAAAGTTTTGAGAGTCTACACACAGATGTCTCTGAAATCTAGTTCATTTTGAACACAAGGAGGGAAGGGAAGAGGAGGAATAGGCAATCTTATCTCACCAGAAAATCTTCATAGAAGCACGTGTCCCTGAAGAAGAAAGGCATTATGCTCGTAATTTCATTCAGTAGTTCTTTTCAAGCATTTGAATAATGGACTTTACAGAACATCCTTTCGATACTAACCAATCTTTATAACTAATAAAACCCTCTTACTGGGCTTTGGTACTTACATCTAGAATCCACAAAGTGTCTTCTACAAATAATAACCCTGGCTAATTATATACAGTAAATAACCTCACCTTTCAAGCCTCCCCATGTATCATTTTACTAAATACTAATCACAGCTTTAAGCCGTCTAAAAGCATAACGTTAGAGTGGGGGATCTCTCTGTTAAAGGATCCATCAATATCCCTCTGATAAAAAGCACTGATTAAACCTTCCTGGCGTGGGCTTTTATGAGTTTGGATGTTGGTTCTCCCTTTAGCCAAGCCATGGAGCCATCCCATCCCAGCCTAGCTCCAGCAGAGTGGGAGAGTCCTCAGCCCCCCAAATCTGCTGCCAAGAGCCTGACGTGGCACGGCTGAGTCTGGGTAGGCAGGAGGAGCTGCACTAACTCAGATCTCCTCTTTCTTAATTAGGACTTGAAACAATAGGTGGGGAAAATTCAGGACCAACAGCTATTATGTATTAGCTTTCATTTCTGTGCATTGATTGAGCTTATGTTGTTTTATGTGTGTGATGAAAGGGCAAATCAAAACCCATTTCTCTTTCTTGTCAATTCTCTTTCTCTTTTTCAACTATTTATCTTCATATTGTATTGCAGCAACAGATGGCACATTAAAAATGAATTCACTTTTTGGGAACTGTATACTGTGCAGCTTATTCTTACCATCTAAAATGACAATGTAATTAAATTTCTTTGGGGAAGGTACCTATAAAATACAGTAACATAATGCCCATTTAAGGAACGAGACATTTACAATAGAAGCACCAGGGGAAGAACACAAGTCTTCTTGTGAAGAACACAATTCTTCCTGGCACAGAAACTCTTTTGGCATGGATATTTTCTTATGAATTGCTGACCTAGTTTGAAAAGTGTATATCTATATGTATAAACATATAGATGCATCACTCAGCTTATTTTCCCCTCTGATTTTCATAGCGGAATAGGTTACCAGTGTTTCCTACATTAATTTCTCCTGGCATGTTTACAAACAACTCTCTCAGAGAGGATTCACTGGATAATATTATCATTCTTTAAAAAAATAGCTCCCGATAAATTCAAATAAATAATGTCATTGCTAGCAAGCACTGTATAGGTCAGTTCACATGCAATTCTAGAAATGTACACTTAGCAAGGTGCTTAGGAAAAATAACCTCCCAATCACATGAAAAATTGTTTGCATTTGCAGGCTCATAACACTTTAAACCTTACTCAGGGGATCGCATTTGAGGAGCAACAAACCAGGATAGCATGAGTGACAAACTTTCCTCACCAGCATTAACACACTTGCCAGAAATAGAAAACAACAGGCTAAATTCCTTCAAAGCACAGTGCCTAATTTGGTGGCAATTAATCAGCTCAGATAGGAGAATCATAGGAATATCAGCTTTTTAGACCCAGAATAAACAGCAGCATAAAATACATTCCTTTCCTGTGATCAACAGCACCTAACACTTACAGTGATAGTCATTAGCAGGCTGTAGAAAAGAGGAAGGCAAGTGTGTAGGAGGAGGGACAGGTCATACTGAAGCTGGCTTTTTATTAATCATCAGTATAGGAAGGGAAAGAAGAAATATTAAGTTTCCGTTCCTATGAAACGTATTAGTCATTATTTTTTAAACTTGATTATCTGTTTTCCGATCCTGAAATCTCTTTCGGATGCTTGAGTGAAAAAAGAAACAAACACCAAATATATATATATTAAAAAAAACCAAACCCAAACAAACAAAACTCTTCAACAGCTGAGTAACCCACAAATCACAGAGAAACCAGCAATATCACATGGTATTAGACTGTCTGATAAGTAATTTTTACCCCAGGACAAAATTTCAGTTATACCACTTTTATTTTCTCTGGTTTCCTACTGCAGTCCCACTTTGCTACATTAGCCTCTCTTTAGGCGAAAAAAAAAAAAAAAAAAAAAAAAAACTNTTCATGTATTTGACCCCTGTTGAACAAAAAAAAAAAAAAAAAAAAAAAAAAAAGTCTGGGGAAATTTACCTTTTAATAGGAAAAAAAAAGAAAAATAAAAGAAAAAAAAAATCAATGCATCTTGTATTTTTTTCTTTAGGTCAAGAATATGAAAATTAGACGGTACTTTCGGTACTTTCACCTACCTTAAAATATTCCATTAGATAGGAAAAATCTCTGGGAAAGGGATGGAAGGCTTTCCCACCACCAAAGGGGTTAAAAAATATAGAAAACCCTACAGGTATACATGCTCCCCAGCCTTTAAAATATTGCAATATGAATTTGGGGGATTTTTCCTAAGTGCTGTTGTTCGAAATTTCCTGTGCCTACATGAAAGACGGTATTTAAACTGTTGTAGCTTGGCCGAGTCAAAAGCAATTTGCAGGAGGACACTGAAAGGCAAATATATACATACAAGGGACAGGTCTGCTAACATGTTAAATAAACCACACTTACACACAGAACCTGACAGTTCCTTTCTCAAAAGAAATACAGCTGAAAGTAAATACATTGTCCTGTTGAGTCAGGCTGCATTTGGCATCTCTGCTTTCCCTCCTCCCACCCACCCAAGAGTGTGTCAAGGATGTTTTCATCTCCTTGTTTGTCTGTCTCCCCTAATCAGCAGGCTGTTGTTGTACTGAACAAGTTAGGGTATTTAGTGAAAATCAAGATGGATTTAGTTTGGAATTAAGTGGATCCCCATGACAGGAAATATTAAGAGATGATGGATGTCTGACAAATATTTAAATTAAAAAAAAAAAAAATCAACTCACATTTCAGAAGGCAGTCTGCAAAGCTAGATTTATGAAACTGAACTTTAAACTTAAAGGAACATATTTTTCCAGGCGTTATGTATTAGCAACATTGCATTTAATTTAGAGATTAAATAAACACTGGTTTGAGGCAGTCCACCAGGGCTGAAATGCTTCATGGAGGCAGGCTCACAGTTTTGAGGCTATGAAATATGTCTCCTGTTTTGACACTATTGTAATAGCAGAGTTGTTCACTTTCCTTGTTTCCATGGGGTTTATGGTCCATAAAGTTTAATAACAATCTTAACAGCTGAACAGTGAGCGCACATCTCTGGGAGGCTTCTGTAAGAAACAGGATCTGAATTTTATCCATGTAATTTTTAGTGGCAGCATATGTCCTTTCCTCACCGCTGTCCACAAACACCCACATCATTAAAGATGGCACCAAAGGACACTGACTCACCTCGGAAAAGAGGCCACACACCCTCAGATCCTCCAGGAGATGAGTGAACAGCACTCAAAATACCAGTTCAGGTTATGAAATTGCTGAATTTCAGAAAAATTACGGACAAATCTTGATCAATAGGTCCCATAGGAAAAACATCCAGGAGCACCCACAAAGAGCAGTGCCTTTCTTCCGAGTTGCTACCAAAAAACTCCAATGTCTTGGGTGTACGTAGACCTTCTGCCCTAAGAGGTGCAGACCTCCCTCTTCACTCATCTTTCTCCACTCCTACAAGATGAGGCAGGAACACTTCAGTTCCTTGCAAAACTGGCCCCCAGGTTGTACCTTCACTAATTGCTTTCCATTAAAAGTGAGTTTAAAAACTTTATTTTGGTGCAAAGAGAGAAAGTGGGACCTCCCAAAGAACTTTCCAGCCTGTAAGCATCTTTTCCAGAAAAGACATAGGCCGACCATAGGCAAGACTGTGTCCGATTTTATCTTCAGAGGTAGCCCAAAACAGATAGAAAAGGGCCAAACAAACCACAGAAGGCTCTTCACCAGAGGGCAGGTTCCCAAAACCACTGCAACACACCCCAAACCTCCATCTCACTCCAGCCTCTGACTGGCTCATCTTTGGAAACTGCTTTCTTCCCAGCTACCACCGAAAAAACCAACCCAAAAAACCAATCGGCTAGAAAAACTGACACCTGAGAACACTAAAACTGATGTAGGATTCTCCTGCAGCTCCCCTGGCGTCAGGCTCAACAGATGATCCATGAGCCAGCCCTGCTGGCTTTGCCTGGCTTTGCCCTTGGCTCATTTGTGTTCTGACCTGAGTGTGGATCTGCCTCGTGGACTGGGTTCTTTCCAGGGCAGGGAAAGCAGCGCCACTGATTTGTGATCAGGGTCAGAAAGTAAAATTTGCACACCAATCCCATAATATTGGTGAAAAGTTAACCTGAGATCGCTTTTATACAGTCTGACGGAAAGTTTTAAGTGATACAAGGCACACTGGTAGAAAGCGAAAACACTTTTCCCCTGCAGCTTAGCTTTGACTTTAACTTTGATTAATTTGTGATCGCCTTGGACTGGAGTCCCAAGTTTTGAAGAACCATGTTGGTTCAAACCAATCAAAGATAAGGCCCTCCGTCTACGGATAATTCCACCTATTCCACTATTTTCGTGGGTTTTAGGGGTCTTTTGAAAAACAGAAGTAAAAGGGAATGTTCAGCTCTCAAACCTGGATTTACATAACAATTTGTAAGGAGGAGCTCTATATTAGTACAGAATATTAAATGAATTCCCCCTTTTTAAATAATTGAATAGATTTCAACTTGATTGTGTCTCTTTAACATTTCAGTAGATATTTTTTTTTTCAATGAATTTGACATGTCAAGTAATATCAGAGTAAATCTACCTAAAATATTTACAATTACTTGCAAGATATTTTCACATGAACCAGTAAATTGAAACTTCCTCTCAAAGGAGAGACATAAAAAAGTCATTTTTATGGTGGTTATTGTAATTTTAATAGGCAATTTCACAGGTAAACAAAAGTGCTTGATCTCCACTCACTACTGTATAACAGGCTGTGCTGCATATCTAATGGCATCACATGGATTTGTGTACAAAATGAACAAGATATTATAAATGGCTCCTTCTGTGATTTAAACTCTACAGGTTTATGTACCTCAGCTACAGTGCCTAAGAAGAAAACACAACACACATTTATATTGCACAAATAGGCAGCCCAATCCTCTGGGGAATAAAGTTTTAAGAAGAAAATGCTCCAGTTTGGCATTAAAGCAGCTGTTCAGCAGAAGGAGCTGTGCACACATTTTTGGAGAGGCCTCCATCCAAGCTGGTTCATTGAAACGTGCAAGCTCAAAAAGATCCGAAATTTGTCTGGGCAAATGACACTTTCATGGCTGGAGTAGATTAATGGAGTAATAGATTTAAAGGCTAGAAGGGATCATTATGATCATCTACTATGACCTTCTGTTTAACAGAATTTAGCCAAGGGATTCCTGCATCCAGCCCACTTCAACTTCTGGTTGAGCTAAAACCAGTATCTTTTAGAAAGATATTCAATCTTGATTTAAAGACTTCAGGTGATGGAGAAGTCACTTCATTCCCTGGCAAGTTGTTACAGTGCTAAATTGCACTGTTTCTTTTACCTTTTTCACTTTTCTTTTTTTTTTTTAATTTTACTACTACAATTTCTGTAGTTTCAGCCCAGTCACTTTATCTCCTGCTACTAGATTAAAAGTGCTTTTCTTGCAGAAGTTTTCTCCAAGCAAGGAATATCTTCATCTTTTTCTCATGAAGACAGTGCTGCTTTATTCTTCTGCTATGGGATAAAAGTTCTCATCATTCTCATAGGTCTTTTCTGAAATCTCCAAACTCTTTACATGCAAACACCAGCACTTGTCAAATAATGTTTAATTTACAGAGGTAATCACAGTAATAATAATACTGCAAGGATAAACTTGGAGAAGAAAACAAGCGTGTTAGCCATTTGGTCTTTCTGACACATGCTCATGCAAATATCCTTTAGAGAAAAGGAAGAAATAAAAAAATAACCAAATATGCTGAGTTTAGCCAGACTGGAAGACATAAGGATAGTAAAACAGTTTAGCAGAGCACAGATCTTGGGGTTTTTGGCCAAGTTATGTTTGATGCAAGAATTCATGAGGCACAGGTATCCCCACAGTCCTCTCCATCATTCCACCTGGCCTGGGTCCCAGGCATGTTCAAGGAGGTTTTTAGGTGCTATACCTGACCCAGGCACGCACAGGGGGCTACAAGAGCAGGCTGCCAACTCCAGAGCATCTGAAATTCTCTAACTCTCTATGAAAACCCTCAGCTGCTTGTCAGGACAGCTTTATGGAAAGTGAGATGAGGTTCTGGCCCCAGCATTTAACTACACTTGGCCGTAACTCAATTTCTCACAAATAGCAATTTTGGCATGTTCTGGTTCTCTTGCACAACTGTGATACATGCAGTGGGAATAATAAATTATCGTGCTATTACATGACAACAGAAACCTCAGAGTGTTTGGTTCCATGAGCAGGACTAAAAGCATGGGCTGTGATTTCCTTGCACTTTCACTTGGCTGGAATCTCATATATTTACATTGTTTAGTAATGAACTACTGATCACGTGAGATTGAGAATTTATGGGAAAAGTGATTGCCCTTATAATAAGGGTTCTGAAATGAGGGGTTTTGTTGTGATGCAAAAGCCTGGATATCCGTATTTAGAATTATTCTTCTACATTTCAGACATATATTGCAATGACACTGACAACACTGGGTTTGGAGGAATGTCCATGAATGCTGCTTCTGCTTCAGATGTGGTTATATATCTCTGGAAAACACAACTGCATCATCCAAATACCAATGTCTTTTTACAATTCATTAAAATCTACTGTTGGATTCCACTAGTGTTGTTGTGAAGTTAAGAACAGGAAAACAAGAGGCATGCAATTCAAGACAACTCTTACTTAGGGAAAAAAAAAAAAAAAAGCTGTTTTCATTCTTAGAAGACAGTGGGTGGGAGAATGGATTTCTGCTGGGGAAACAAGCAGTCACTTTCACTGAAAAGGAAATACTGAGTTGCTTTGTCCTAAGGTCTCAGTGGAGCAAAGCCTGATGGTTTAACCATGGCATATGGGTTGCAGCCCAAGAGAGCTAAAGAGAAAATTTGGAAGCTCGTGTCAAATTTTCTGCTCTCTATATAGCTTTGGCCTAGGCCTCAGCAGCAGTCTCCGGGGACAGAATGATGTACTGCAATATAACAAGCTGCCTGACATTTTGAAATGCCTTAACCCCCAGCTTTCCATCCACCTTTTAGCCCTTGCAGCAGCGTCCCTTCCCACATGGAGCTGCACAATGTACAGTGCAAGACTTCACTGGAAAGAAAAAAAGTTGTCACATCTTTGTCCTTGAGGGTTTTAATCAGCAACGACTCCCGGCTTCGTTAATAACATTTTCAGTAATATAATAGGAAAGGCCAGTTATTGTACAGAAGGGGAGTATGTGAATGTCTAATGTCCCTCACTCAGGCACATCCCATGTCTCAGCAAAGTCTTGGGACTATTTTCTAGGATTTTCCAAACCAGAACGCAGGATGGGGGGGCATGAAAAAGGGAAAGCACCATTTTCCTGTAAATGCAGAAATTGCAACCTCCAAACAAAACACAAAGCCTTATGAATCCCTAACAAAGGGATTCACAGATGTGAATGTTGAAGCCAAGCTGGTGCACACAAGCAAGGAGAAATTTATTTTATGCTTCTAACAACTTTCAGATTTATACCTCGTAGCTGGCGGCCAAACACTTAAAAACAGTGCAATAATTATATATCCAAACCAAAGTCTTTTCCCCTCCTTGACATGGGAAACGCTGCAGAAACAAAAGCATTGTTAATTTAAAAATCTCTACATGCTATTACAGGCTTGGACTCCAATAACGCAGCCCACAGGCTTCCTTTTTTTCTAAAAAGTCAAAACATTGAGGGGTTGACTAGAGCTCCTCTCATACATTATCTCCCTAATGACTTTGACCTATTAATAAGTGGAATCTATCAAGTATACTCTCTCCTACAGTATTTTGTCAATCGTTATACGCCTCAATGGGGCTACCATTAAAAATCTGCCAATTAATTCAGTATTTAGGACTCTGTTACTATGAAACATACTATGTATCATGCTATTTCTCATTATAAATAGAGAAATGCTGTAAATTACAAGGTGAGATTAGTATTTTCTGCAATAAGAAGTGACGCCTTTTAATGATAATCATTATATATTTTGCCTTTTCTCTCCTTCACCAGCGTTCTTTTATAGCTGAGCCATTTCAAGGAACAACAATCTGAACGCCACACTGGATACTGGAAAGATATTCTTTCAACATCCTAATTTTTATTTCCTGACATTCTGTATTAAATCCTTTTTGCAGCAGAGTCTAAATATGCGCCCTAATTAATTTTTATTCTTTCAAGAAAGTTAACTGAAGGGTTTTTCGCAAACTTTAAACAATGTCTTATTAAAAATAATATCTAAAAATATTATTACACATCTTAAACTGAGTACATGTTTATGTACTACATCTGAATAAAATGCTTTTGCTGACCAAAACTAAAGCTCTTGCCCAAAAATGATTAATTGTGGCTTTCTGGTCAATAAAACACTAAATAAAATGAAGGATGAGAATCTAATGTGGGTGAAAGTCTCTAATAGCATTTATTAATTTATTTATTTAATTTTGATTTTTAAAACAACATTTTGATTAAAAATATTATTTTTTTAATATACCATGGATAAAAAACATTAAAGGTATTTGCATCATGTTAGTGTGATTGCAATGAATAATGTGGAAAGTGCCCCAATAAAGTTGTAGTTGTGGTTTCATTTATTCTAGATGAAAAATGACATTTATCAAACATTTGATCTGATGGGTTATATATTTATGGAGAAACAAAAGAGAAGAGATTAACTGGCAAGAAAATCCATTTTGATTAGACTATTTAATGTTCTGTGTATGTGTTACAAATAACCCTCCTCCCAGGAGGATTCCTGTGAACCAGATTTCTTCAGTTATTATTTTTATTTAGCACTGAGATCGTATGACCTGGGAACAGAACCTTCTAAAACACTTGACAAAAATCAAAGGTATTGGAACTTTTACCTATCCCTTTTTTTGTGTAGGGAAAATCTTATTGCTATATGGGATGTGCTTGCCTAATTAAACTTCTATTGTTTTTAAACGTATTTTTTAAATTATCATTTTAGGATCTCCACTTGTACATTTCGGAATTATATTTCATTTGGAACTGCAACCATTTATCTAGTTGAAGCATCTGTGTGTTTAACATATGGACTGGAAACTTTCCACTACAATGACTGTGTTCTGCCAAAAAAGCCAGCAAAAGAAAACGTTCTGATGTGAATATAAGCTGATATCCAAGTTCTTCACAGGTTTTGAATCTTTAACCATCTAAGTAAAGGAGAGTTTATTACAACTGCAGTTTTGTTGAAAACAAGACCAAAACAAAACAAAACAAAATGAAAAACAGAAAACCAGCAAAAACAGGCCCTGTATATTGCAAATACCCATTTTGGCAACCCAAAGAGGGAATATAAGCTTAAAGGCCTGAATTTAACAAACCTAATTATCAAGGCTTAATTAGTACCAAGGGTAAAGCTTCATGGAACACCTGCAGACTTAATTTATGTCCTGACAGAGAGGAACAAGTGTTAATGGGCTGTATTTATGTTAATACCTGAACCTTAGAGAGCCAGTGGGATAAAACAGACTATGCACTAGTTTTTTGTTTCAAGCTACAGAACAAACATAAAAGATTTTAATCTTAATATTAGTTTGCACATAAGTCTTTGGGGAAAGTATAGATCTATTTAAACTTTAAAATTGGAGATGCTGAATACTAAGGGGGGAAAAAAAGTGAGGAAAAAAAAAGAAAGTTAATTTAAAAAGTGGTGTCAATGCAGAAAATATCAAACCAAAAAGGATCTGTGGCCATTTTCTGAGCATCCTGTGAGCAGATACTGTATTTTTAAAACCTCTTACATCACACCATTGATGCTTTCTACAGCATGACCATAGGATTTTTCATGTTTCTTATGCATACTACAATTCTTTTCTGTATTCAGAGGGAAGGCAAAAAGGCTGTCCACCATAACTGCAGTGCTGAGGGTATTGCCCCTGCCTGCTGGGATTTAGTGGACGTGATCTGAGCTGGCTTTGGGCACATTTCCAGAAGGCAGAGCCCTGTGGGGAATGGGGCCCCTTACAGTCTTCAGCGTTCTCAGAGCCCAGGCTATCAATGGGCCATATGGTGCCACCAGCCCCAGCTCTCCCTGAGTGCCAGAAGAGTACAGAACATTCTACATCCATGCTGTTCCTCTCTCTGTGTGCAGTAAACTATCTTGGAGCTGGGGGTTTAGGTAGGAATAAATAGCTTTTGTTTTTCCCACTGAAGATGCAATTCTATTGTAGCAACACTGGTTCTTCTTCACTTCTGGCACTGCAAGTACCTTAACTAAACTCAGAAAGATGGTGCTCAGATGGCATTTTTCTGCCCTGCAATGCTCCTCTTGGTCTTTGGCCACACCATTCCCCCTGAGAGCGTGGCCATCCCCCCACGGGAACACAGCCTGGCTTCATGCCTTGTGCCTGGGGACACCATGTCAGCAGGGCTTCCAAGCAGAAGGTCAGTGAAAACTTCCTCTATTTTCTCCTTTAACTAAAAGTTTGCCTCTGCCTAAAGGCCTAAAACAGTTTTGCCGTCCATCATTTCCTGTACGTACACCAGGCTCAAGCCTCTACAGCTGCCCAAGGAAGAGGTAAGAACATTTACAGGATGACCCATATGAATTCAAGCTGATTTAATCTTGGTTGAGCAAGAATGGGTAGTTTGGTTAATGTCCCCTCCCCCCATGTCCTTCAGTGTAATGGCAAGGGAATTCTTTACGTTTCCGTTATCTTTTTTCCTCCCTATTTTATAATCCTCCTTAAAATATTGACACTGTTACTTTTTCCTTTTCTTGCTTTTTTTTCTGGCAGTGACCACCCCCGCCACCAGCCCGTTTGCCACATTTTCAGTTGCCAGCACTTTCCACGGCTTTCTGAAAATGTCGCTAAGGATGTTTGTACAGCTGTGGGACCAGGGGCCACTGCGGGGCTGTGTTTTAGTGCTGTCAGCTGGCAAGTGCAGCAGACCCATCGACGGCTGGGAGGGATTTGCAGTATCTTGTAGGAGCCCCTGCCACCCTGCACCTATTGGGGGCTCCTCCTGTGTGAGGACAAACTTCCTGAGGCTACACAAGGTGCTTGAACAGCTCAGAGCAAACCCACCCAGAACAGACTGGGTGGGCTCAGTGTAATTGTGGAGGGGACTTTGGCGCACTTTCAGCCCTTAGACTCAGAAAGGCTTCTAAGGACAAAGCGGAGGAAGACCTTTCCATCTCACCTGCAGCCTTCCAGCAGCCCAAAGCATCACAGCAAACCTCAAGAAGAGTGAAGTCAGCCTCCATCTGCCCACTGAGGACTGTCCCATGCCCCAAAAATGCCTGAGAGCCCTTGCACAATCTTGAAGGGGCCGTGGCCAGTGGAGCGTTCTGCCAGCTTGGGTCTCTAAGGACGTGAGCTCCTTGTACCTCCCAAGCCAACCAGCTGGTGTCCTCGACGCCCTAAACTCTTGTACCTTGGCGTGCTGCTGGAAACATCTGCCCCATTTCCGAGTTTGGAAATAGCTTCTGAAATACCTCACGATATCTCACAAATATCTCACGAACACCAGGAATGAAATACCAGTGTTGAGAGAGCCTTTGCTCTCTGTGTGTGTGACTTGCTCTCCCTGCATGAAAAGGAGGAAAACCAACACTTGCTTCTCAGGGCAATAATTAGTTGTTCCCATGGAGGGGTGCTTATGGTGAAGTGAAAATAAAAATAATAGTGGTAGCAGTAAACTGCTCTCTCTCTCTCTCTAAAGATACAAACTTTACAAAGGGTCACCCACCAGACCAATCCACAACTGAATTTTCATTCAAAAACTATATATTCAAAATAATAGAAGTCATTCTACCGGCTTCTTTTACTGCTTTTATCAGTAGTAACACTTATATCTCATTTAAGCCCGTTTCTATCTCTGACAAATTTATCAGACCTTGAAACGTGGCTTTCCAAACTGGACACTGCAGATGAACATCAATCTAATGTGTATGATCGTTGTGGAAACAATTCAACAAAGCATATGGATCTGGGTTTTTTGGTGAACTGCACCAACCCTGATGCATGGCACACACGAGTTCTCACATGTGCACATGTGTGTAGATGTGTTCTGGTAAATCAGCACAGGCCCAGTGTTACGGGAAGAACACGGCTGAAGCCACGGCGTAGGATTTTGCAGTTCACAAGTGCTTTCATTTTGGTCACGTAACCACGTTTCAGAACACTATGCTTTCTCTATATTTTGTAAAACTAGCTCAAGATAAATGATAAACGGAAATAACTTATTAATCAGATTGTCAATGAGCATTCTGAGAATTAAAATACAAATCCTGGGCAAATTTAGTCATCAATTTCTCAAAACATCTTTGGCATGGGAAGTCGGAGATCTTTGTAACATCTAAAAGGTTGATTTCTTGAGTTTCTTAAAAGCAGAAACAACGCTTGTCATATACAGTTTCAGTCAGGCTTCTTGTTCTGTTTTCTAATTTCATTTCATCCCACCTTAACATGGCGTTTTCCACCTCCCTCAGATCTTCCCACAGAATCAGTCAGGCAGCCGGTCACAGAACTTGTCCCGGACACATTAACCAATTTTGCAGTGAAAAAATAAGGACAATTTTCAGATTGTGGTGTTTAACATTAATTCAAACTGTATGATAGAAGGCTGTCCTCAAAACCACATATTATCTACTACCAGGTATGGTAAAGCCAAATAAGAACAGGAAAAACAAAACCAAAACAGCTCCTCAGATTTTATTTTCCACTTGGGAAATTTTCACATCAGTGAAATGAATAGCCGTTTTGCTTCAGTAGGTGCATTTCTTTTGGGGTCATCTTTTGCTCAGCAGGAGTGGACAAGGATGAAATGGGATTTATGGGGCTTTTAATTTTTATTCTTTAATGTTTCTATTTTCTTGTTCAAATATATTTTTATTTAATCTTTTGAAATATGGCCTCCCAGTTCAACCTCATTTTAGTTTCACAAAGTAAATGCAATTTATGTGTTGCAGTGAAAGAAAATACAGAAAGAAAGAATGAAAGTAATGAATTTTTTCATATTTCTGACAAGAGCAAAATTTTTTCCAACCTGAAATATTTTCCATGCTTGCCTAAAAATCCATAAAATGAGCAATTGCTCATCAACTTTAGAGTTATATATGTGAAATCTCCTGCACACAAGTCAGGGCCAACTCATGACTGAAGATTTCTAACCATTTGTTAAATTTCCCACTCTGCAAGTGCCAAAGGATTGAAGAGTAAAAATGAACAAGTGAAGACAAGGTTCCAAGTCACTAAACTGTAGAGATGTCACGATCTTTTTTTGTAGGGAGATACTGCAATTGCACCGTTGTGAGGAGAAATCTCCGTTGCCTTCACAGCCAACACAGGATGTTCAACTTTTAACAGAAAGAAAACAGCAAAGAGAAGTACAGATAAGGAGTAGAAGAATAAGCAGCTCTACAAACAGACCATAAACTTTTATCCTGGTACTGTGGAGCTACACGAAACCATGCATCAGCTGCTGACATTACACTGTCAATAGTCTGTTTACTTGTTTATAAACATGGATGGAAGTTATTTTATGAATTAGACACAGAAACTTTAGCTGCCGAGATAAAAATACAGACAGTGTCTTCCTGTGCACACAGGACGGCTTAGTTAGACTGAAACTCTGACTAAACACATTCAGTCAGCACAGTCAGCTCACAATAGTAGCTGAGTTTCCTCAAATTTGTGTTTCTTCAAACACAAATTCTTATCAAACATCACAAACACTCAGGGGCAAATCAGATCCTTGTTCTTCCCTATTTAACATTTGATAAAACCAGTAAAGTGATCAAACAGCAGGTTCCAGGAACTTTTTTGTTTGTTTTCACTTTTTGTCAATGGAGAGTTTAAACCTCCATTATTTAAGGCATTTTATGATCTCTCTGTAATTATATAAATACCATTTCAATTTTGCTAGAATTTAATATAAATTCTATTCTACTTATTTATTCTATTTAATATAAATTAGAATTTAATATAAAAAAGAGCAAATATACTCGGTGTGCACACTGTATTGCAGTGAGCCATGTCCACAGATACCATCAGGGAGTGACAGACAAGGTCACCAAGTTACTCTTACACTTTCAAAACACTAACCAGCTCTTAAACATGTAACTCTCACATCACCCCCTGCACCCTTTGCTGTTCATAGATGAGGAAAGCAAGGCAAGAAATGGAACAAAACTGCTGTGTAGGGATGCAGCAACCTGGAAAGATCCAAAGGTCAGAAGTTCCTGATTTCTCCACCTCACCACTACTTTTTTCTGCTGTTTGTGTCTTTGTTGCCATTGCACGTCATGAGAGGCTCACTGATGGCGCTAAACTGCTCCTGTGCTCCTAAATTTTAGCACTTATGTTAAAAAGTGCAATTTCAGAGTGGAGGCAAATTTCCACTGGAGATAAAATTATAAATCTCTAGACTTCATAACATGTTTACCCTCATGATTTCCATGCTTCCCCATGGAGAACATGTAGAGGGGCTGAAGCAGGGTAAGTATGTTAGACTGAAGGTTTCAAACGGTGAAAAGTACCTTTCCTCTACCTCTGGAATCTGTATCTACCTCTTCCTCTACCTCTGGAAAAGTATCTTTTGAGTGTTAGTACATAAATATGTGACAAATTTAAAACAGATGTGTAAATTATGCTTATTTTGGGAACAGAATAATTTTTTTTTAAAAAAAGAGAAAGAGATGACAGGAAGAATGACTGTCTTTTTAAATTTCTACTGTGTCTACATGTCAGTGCAGCTTTGCCAGCATCCCACGGTAAGCAAGCAAAAGCCAAAAAGCAGGAGCAAACATCAACCCCAGCTCCAGGCTCAATCCATGAACTTCCTGGCTTCTGTAAGTTTATGTCAATACCTCCCTAAAAATTCAGATTTATATAACCTAAAACCTTAAGGTTTAATAATATTTTCAAATGCAGGGTTTTGACAATAATTATGTCACTAGAAGTATCCCTGTATTTTTCTATAATGTTCAAGTCCTTTTTGCTTCTTAAAATATCACATACTGTCCTAGATTATGGTACCTTAACCTAGAAAATGCTTACTAGATTACTCAAATATCGGGGTTTCTTCTATACAGCAAAAAGAGAACAGTCAGTAGCAAAAGAAGGAATCAAGCTTTTCTGTAAATATCACATGTGGATGCCCTCCCAGTGCAGAGATTGCAGCTGATTGAAGCACCAGATGCACTGGACCTGCTTGGCACCCTCTCTGATGTTACTGAGATTGCAATTATCATATTTTCTTCCTGCTCCCTAAAAGAAGTAAGATCACATGTATCCCAGCTGATCCCAAACACCAAACCACAGAAAATAAATCTACACCAAGGTAGAGGACAGAAGGAATTTTTTTAATTTATATATGACTGGGCATTACAGAAGGAAATTACCATTCATGACAAATCAACAGCCTTCTAAACACCACTTTCACATCAGCACATTCCAGACTGTTTTTCTTTTATCTTCCTCATCTAACATAATCTAAAAACCAAGGAAGAACATACTTCGTTTCACTGCTTCAGCAGCAAAATGGAGCAGGAGCTTTACCGGTCTTATCAGCTTTTAGTTCCCCTTGCACACAAAATTTATATTTCTCAGTGTCAGTGTCCTTAGAAGAAGAGTGAACACAGCATTAGGATCATTAGTCATCTTTCATGCTCTGGAGGTCCTTCTCAACCAATTTAGTAAAGAACAATGCTGTGCAAAAGAGACAGGGTGGCTGCTAATGACAGGCAACAGTTCAATATTTTATGCCACCTTAAAAAAGTTTCAGTAACTGAAGGTGTTCTCACATTAATTCTTTGCATCAATTATTGACAGAGAATTTAATTTAAAGGCAACTAGTCAGTAACCTAGGGGTACTGTTTTAAATAATTTATAATTGCTGCATGGGTGTAATCATATTGCTATTGATTAAGATCCAGTCACTTCTTCCAGTCCAGCATGTCTTATGCTAATTAATTTTAGTGATATCACCTTTTTAACTCTGTATTCCCTGGTAACAGGAACTCATTATTAAAAAATAATTTAATCAGGAGCACTCTTTTAAAGTTTATTTGATTAGTACTTGCTGGGCCATTGAAAAAGCGTATTTAAATGTAAGTAAAATTAGAAACTGAAGAAGGATAAAGACAGACTGATGATTTCAAGAGAAAGGCAAGAATGCTTTAAAAAAACTAAGGTTTTAATTAGATATGGAAAAGAAGATTAAGAGAGAGTTATCATCATTGCCCCTTGGTCCCGAAGTTGTTACATGCATTAACTCCCTTTTAAATCAATAGAAATTTTGATGATCGGTGCCTTTTTCGTGAATTGAAATTCTCAGTGTGGCCAGCCTAGACCGTCTTAACAACCCAATAAAATGCAATATAACATTCCAAGGCAGGAGTGGGAAGCCCTTCACAGTGCAGCTTTCTCCTGTCTCACATACCAGCCCCGGGCAGAGACTGGTTCTTTCCTTCACCCATCCACTATGGGAGATTCCAGGGTCTATTGGAAACACTTCTACTTTTTCAGGCAGCCTCCAAGACTGGGAAGTGCTTCCTCAAATGTACACGGAACTACCCCTCATCAATCTTAAATCTCTTTGAGAACTTCCACACCAACAAAAGGAATATTTAGGCTGTTGGGGCTTGATGAAACCCACTGCCTACACTGATTTATCTAGCATGGTTTCTTTGTGCCCTGCTGTCCACTCAGTGCATTGTGGTCTCCTGTCTTACACATGGACCGTGAACATCCAATCAGGAACTGCCTTTTCACTCCAGGTGTGCATTTCTATGGTGCTCAACAAAGCAAAAATGACTTGACCCTTCAGGGCTGCAGGAATATAAGCAATAACAAAGCAGCAAAACCACCTCAAGGCATGGCAGAGCACATTTAGTTCTCCAAAGCCTGCTGCAGACATCCCATTCAGGGACTTCAGCCGAATTCCTTTGGCCCAGACAGCCCCTTTTTGATGTCACTAATTACTGATAATAAACGCTCCCTGCATGTAGAAGGCTTCATCTACAAACAGCAATCTGTAAAGACAGAGCCTTCAAGGGCAGAGTCTGAGCACTTCCTGATGAACCTATTCCAGGTTTTCCTGGGAAGGCTCTGACAAACCCTACAGAGAGTTTGTGACTGCAAGGGAAGCACACAGCCACATGAGCAGTCAATGGCAAGTGAAATGAAACCTTTCTGAAAGCAGGTCTTTTCTCCAGTTAAAGACAGTGGAAAGGATGCTACTGATTTCAATAACAGCAGAATCTGAGAAAGTTTTCCATAATAAGCACAGATGTTTGGAACGAAAGTTAACACAAGGACAGAAGGAAAGGAATGGAAAGGAATAAACTGGAATGAGAGGAGGAGGTTGTTAGCAAAGCACTAAAGGGACCTATTCCTGATTTTTTGGAACCTTTTCATGGAAATCAGGGTGCTGGCTGGGAGTGTGGGCAGACAATTCCTCGCATATATCCAGTATCAGCAAGGACACAGGTCAGGGACTGTGAAGACAATGAGTATAATCATATCTCCTGGAGTCAAAACATTTAGCCTGTAAGTAAAATGACAAACCCTGTAATTTGAACTTGACACATGCTGGGAACAAACATCCACCAACTAATGCCACAAAGGACATGCAATCTTTGTCCCTGAAGACACCATTATGTAAATTAAATTGAATCTAGTCCACTTTGAGGTTTGCAATCAAATGGGTATTTTTAATATCAATAAAAAATTGAGCTTTCCCCAGAGAATCCAAATCAAGCTGCTTTCGCAGAACAAAAGGAAAATGCTGAAACATATATGCTTTTAAGATAACTCAATGAATGTAAAATTGTTAGTAAAACCAGTACATTCTACAAATCTACTGTGACAAATAGACTGTGAGGAAGAATAAACTGATCTGACATTCATATAATCTTAGAATGAAGAAACAGAGAGTTTGGGGATACCTGGGTACTGGGGGCCGTAGCTGCAGGAGGCTCTGCCCACCCTTCACACCCATTGCAACCTGCACCAACTTCACACCTTTGGGGAGAAAATACCTCAAAAATACCAACAAGGACTGCCTATGATTTATTCTGTTCACATTGTAAGGAACAGGGACACAAGAGAGTGGAAGCTTCTGTTGTCTGTTAGACATGATTTTCACATACAAAATTTATATAAAATATTTTACATAAATCTACTATTACACACAAGTACTAAATAAATGTAATATACCATTAAAAATAAAGGAAGCATCAAAACAATAATTAGGCAAGAATGCTCTGTTTTCTAATAAGGATCAACCCCATTGCTAATCTGCCTTGAGTAATGGCTTTGTTAACAAAATTGCAGCTGCAAAAGGTTGTGTTTGACAGTCACACCTGGTAGTATGAGACTACATTTCAAACAGTTTGGGAAAAAAAAAATACACTATTAAATTTACTGAATACCTTGTCTAGGGTTAAGTATTTTATGCAGGCATCAGCATCTTTAAGGAGTTCACCTTTTAAAAGGAGCAGGTTTTTTGTTGTAAATGGCACTGACACTACAACAAGAAAGTTCATTTCACAAAGATGATTCATTAAGAAATAAAATATTCATGGCTGACAGCTTGAAGGATCGCCATACAGTTTTATTCTAATGCACCTGTCCTCTTTGTCAAGTCCAATATGGGATGTCATGTCGCCAAAGTTTTATTTAGAAATTGTTTGTCAGAGTGAGCTTTCTAATGTGAATGAAAAATTCATTCCCTCATTAAGAAGATTTTCCATGAAATGTCTAGGATTTTCAATGAACACCAGGACATGAACCAATTACTGTTAAACACTTAAAGAGACAGTGTCCTAGCTCACTCAGCAAAACTCTTAATGCACAAGTATATGGAAAGAACTCAATATCTATCAGCAAAATACAAATGAAATATCAGTTTTATTTTGGTTTATGTGCTCTTTCCTGCTTTCCATCTACTTTCTTTTCTCTTTTTTTTTTTTTTTTTTTTTTTGTGACAAAAGGAAAATCATAAACTTGGAGAGCTCTTAGTCAAATGCACATATTAGATGCTGAGAATCTGAATGTGACTTGAAGAACAAAAGCACGGCATAAATTTATAGAGACTCATATTAATTAGCTGAAAAGATACCTACGTGTAAAGCTGACAATAACACTTACCTGTGTTTCTTTATTTTCTGAAGTCCTGTTCATTCCCTTTTTGTCTTTTCCTCAAAGTTTACTTGCCCCAGCTAAAAGAGCTCCTGCCCCACGCCCTGAGCCTGGTGGATCATAGGACCAATACACCGCAAAGCAAAAGGTTCTGCCAAATCTCTTCCTAAGGGGCAACTTTTCCTTGTATCTCACAGAAAAACTGACTGAATTCATGCATGCAATGGTGTCCTGTACACTGTATTTTTACCATTAAAGGAACTGCACTTGGACTGAGGTGTTCATGCTGGGCTTCCTTGGCTTGTGCTCTATCTCTCTGCAATCCACAGCGTGGAACTGACAGTGTTTACACAAGACCTTCGTCCCTTGCACAAAAATTTGCAATGATTGGTTTTAAAAACCCTCTCATTTTCATATTAGAAATTCAAAACAGTAATTCGAACAAGTAGCATTCTTCCTTTCAAATATATATTAGTAGCAATTGGAAATCTTGTAAATCTCTGATATTTGCATTAATCCTGTTCATGGTAAACAGGTATCTCCAAACAGCATCTATCACACTGCTCCAGCCATCCCAGTCCCTCACTTCTAATGAATTCTGAAAAACAAATGGGGTTATATATATTAGGGTTCAGTTTTAATCTGTATGTGTGATTTTCCCTTCCTTGTGCCTTTGGGAATTTTTCTGTGTAATCTCCGTTTTAGAAAGTACAGCCCAGTAACTCTGTGCAGCGCTGCCCAGAATTATTTTCACTAGGAAAATGGTCAAGAACGATCCACATCCTTTTGAGTTTGTAAGTTTTGTTCTAACAGATAAAAAGCATTTTCTTAGCAAATCAATATTAATTTATCTAATTTTTATGGTCTCAAGAGCCATAAGGGCTAAGCTGAGAGGAAAGTGTTTATTCTGAGCAAAAGTTATTCAAATATTTATAAGACTAGATAATTTAGAAAATACATATGGCAGAAGATAACACGGTGCCATACTTTTTTAGCCACCCTTTCACTTATTAAAGACAAGAAGTCTAAATGGGCAGATGATGGGATCCCTAATTTCCTCATGCAATTTTCAGCTGAAATTCAAAATTCAGTTTGGTTTTTGTGTCTTGAAGAAGTGATGCAGCTGGGGCTGTAGAAATAAGTCTGTATAGAAACTGGGAGTTATTATTCTTCCTTAACTAAAATTCTTCAAGACGTTATGGAAAATTTCCTATCGATACTGCATATTACATATATATACATATAAAAATATACATAGCATGCACATATAGAATACCTATATACGTACATCAGTTTATATTCCACAATACAATACAATTCCATAAATAAAAAGCCAGTTTCTTCAAAAGTAATATCTAAGCCTAAGCACACTGAAGGCAGCTGTTATGACCTTTCTGCCATGTGATAACACTGATACAAACCAACTATCATTATGTGCCCCAGCTCAGAGAGTCCATTCTCTACTTCCCATAGGCAAATAATTAAAAGCAAAAGCCAGAGTAAATTGTTAATCATTTTGTCAACGGCAAAGGTCACCCAGTTGTGCATCACAATGACATAATCACAAATGCAAGGCACTATTATTATAAATGTGAAGAAAAGGAACCAATACTCAGTTCCAAAACTTGTCTTGAAAAACCCTTGCTCATAATTTTATTTACAAATCATACTTAGAAACTGCAACTATTTCAGTTCTTGCAATCTGATAGTATTTTTCTCTTGAAGTAAGAATAGAACATGCCTTCCAGCTACCATTCTTTTTAAAAATACTGATTGTACTATAAGGTACAATAAATTATTGCAATAACCTTTCACCCCTCTAGACCTAAGTTCAAATATAACGGATGTCGGACAGAAAATGAGTTTGTTATTTTAAGCTTAATCACATCAGACACCTAAATTCTCACAGGCAGTCTAGCTGAGGAGCTCTGCCTTTGGCGGGCTGCTTTCCCTCAGTTGCTCCCCAAAATTCCACCCACAAATCACAGCTAACGAATTCCGTCGCTGATTTAGCAACACACGTCAGATGTGTAACCCTCCCCGTGTGAGTGGCCCACTAAAACCAAGGGGGTTTTGCGGGCATGTAAATGTATACGTCTGCTGAAATCTTGGCAGAACATTTGGTGCTGGTGGTCACGAAAGGGTTATAAGAACCAGAACGCAACAAAACTTTCTGTAGAATGGAGCAACTTGTCTGCTAATAAAACATTTTGAAAATGTACTAGTTTTTTAAAGGGCAAATTAGGAGTTCTGGGGCTCTCAGAACTAGCAAACACAGAAAATCAATTAAACTAACATGTGAAGCTTAAATATATCACATTGTAAACTCATATTTTATGCCTCCACTTTAAGTGCACTTAGATGATCTCCTGGAGGAATTCAAAAAGTGTTATCCTATTTTGTGCCCAAAACCAGAAAAAGAGCTCCACTGGGCTTGCCAGGCTGTTAAAATTAAAATAGCTGTTTGAGCACAGCATAATATATGAGACGTTTAAGGCATTTTCCCCTAGAATTTTGGTTTATCTTCTTTAGTTAATTTTCTGAGATAAAATCCAGTTATAAATAACCTGGAGGCACTCTCAGTCTGCTGCTTGTGGGATGGCAAATCTTTAATAGCCAGAAATTCTGCCTCTTAGAGATCTCTTGAGGGAATAATAGTACTTTGAAAAGTATTCAAAGGAAAATAAGCAAAAAGCATTATAAAAATTATAAAAACCTGTAATTATGCAGGAAGTTATACCATATTTATAAGCTAATAATGAACTATCACCCATAGGCTTTTTCCCCCTTTTTAAATACAAACATAAAAATATTCATTGACTATATTCAATTCAAACTGCTGATTTTCACCAGAATTGATTATATAAGCACATACTTTGAAAAATTCTGCGGGATAAGCCCCTACAGACATGTGCCAGACCAATAAAAAGAAATAAAATCTAGCAATTAAAACAGATGTGGCTGAAGAATTGAAGCAGAACTGCCCAGAACTTTTAATTTTCAGTACTCTAGAATCAAGGAAAGAGTTATACCCTGACAGCATGTAAAACAACTGAAATATGAAATTAATACTTTCTCTAAACCAAAGCCTACAATAACAATATCCCGGCTGTCATCCACTGACTATGTCTGTAATTACCACAGTGCCTACGACTAGAAAAGTAGGAGGCAATTCTAAACAAAAATTGAGTCTGTCAGACTAGACACTGTAAGATTTATTCTTGTCAAAGATCCGTAGGCCACAAATCATAATTGAAGTTCAAGCAGTTTTAAAAAAAAAAGAAAAAAAAAGAGAAAAATAATTTTGTGGAATATAAGAGCAGGCACTTTTTATTTTTTTTTTTTTTTTTTTTAAGGTCTAAAACTGCTATAGAAATCTGCAAGTCCATCACCTTGTCACCATTAGCAAGGAAAACAGTTGAAAGCCATTCTGACAGGCAAGGTAGAAAGAAACACGTATTTGTAACATAATAGAAAATAACTGGTAGGGATTTTAAAAAGAAAAAAAAGATCTCCCGAACTATTCTCCTTCACTCTTCTGAGGTTACAGAGAAGGTTGATGATAGCAGCGCAAACAGCATAATTTATTTGGATTTTCAGAGCGCCAGCAATGACATTTAATGTATGAAAGGTAAGAGCTACGAGGATGGACAAAAGACCTAAATTTGAGTATCAAGAGGAAAAAGAAAAGAGGGGTGGTTTGAAAGGGGGAATTACCCACACCAGTAAAACCCAAATCTTATATTTTGTAGGTAATGTCAATTTGTCTTGCTACTTTTAACTCAATACTAGTGATTAGACAAGTGAAAAATAAAGAATTCTAAATTAGAGAGAATCAAAGAAAATACTTTCTCATAGGGAGAATAATAGAAGCCTAGAAACACTGGCTAAGCAGAATTGTAGTGACTGTACCAAAGGACAAACCCCACAATCTACTGTGTGCCCCACATTCTTAAAATGGTACAAACCCTAATGATTCTGGTCCTGGTTGTCATCCCTCACCCTGCTCAATTTAAAATTACAAAAAGGAGTTGTTTGGAATTTTTTTCAAATGCAATTGCACTTTCTCTCACTTAAAATGTAATGAAACAATACTTAATCTTAATGGACACAGTTTTAGAGATACCTTAAAAACGCCACTGGAGACAGCAGATTTGACAGAGAGAGTTTCTAATGCCACAGAATGCTGAGATTTCAAAATACAGACGTGCATTTACTTTTCATTGATATTTAGCGCTCATTTATTAACTTAATTCTATGCTGTGGAACTCATAGAGTTGGAAAAGCTTTTGGTTAAACTTCTTTCTCTCTAGGATTTTCGAAATTTCAGTGTAAGCTATCTGGAGGTCTTTTTTACACAGTGTGGCAAGCTTTTAAGCAAGAGTTCAGACATTCTCCCAAATATTCATTAGATATTGCTCACACAAAATTCAGATTAAGCATTTCCACTACATTTTTCAATTATTCACTATCTGCAACATTAGCTAAAATTGGTCCTAGGCAATCCATCGCCAGCAATATGTGTATTTGTGTTTGCACGACAGAGACACGTTTTTATGCTGATCTCTCCAAGATCACACAGCAAACATTATGACTTCTCCCTTGGACAATAAAACAAACATCTGCTTGTTCAAATATATAACTCTGAGTTACCAAAATCAACCCAACTTTGAATGATTCAATCAACAGGAGGGGAAGTTTCTGGGAACGTGCTTTGGGACTGTGCTTTGGAGATATGAAATCTGGGCTGCCTATCTCTCAGTTCTCCTTTACCTCTTTAACAACTTTAGATGCATAAAAAAATCTAGGACATTCCGTTTATATTTTTAACTTCAAACCAGGCTAAAGAGGAAGCATTTTGCTGAATGTCAAACTCACACAAATATTATGCATTAAAAATGTAGCGGCAAGACCATTTTTGAGGTTTCAGTCCCATTAATCACGTTCCCTCTAGTGGGGATCGCTGGATTTCACTCTAAATAGTTTGTGTCCATGCAGCACCGTCTACAGCTGCCTTTCCATTTTTTTCCCTCTTTCCTCACCAGTACTGGGAAAAAGGGTAGCTATTCACACTATCAAGGATGAAAGCTGACTGGAAGACTTGCAGAAAGATCTTGTGACGCTCGGCAACCAGGCAATAAAATGGCAGATGAAATTAAATGCAGATGAATGATGCACATGGGGAAAAACCCAAATCCAACGTCACATGTCTGCATCAAACTTACTCTTAGAAAGCAAGAGAAAGACATTGGAGATTTATTATGGTGATATGAGAACATCAGCTCAATATTCATAGCAATTAAAAAATAAATAGCAAGCTGAGAATCATTAGGAAAGACATAAAGAAAATAAAAGACACAGCTATGCCACTGTATAAACTGGAGATTGTCTGCAGCTTGGACACTGTGAGAAGTTCTGGTACCCTCATCTTAAAAAACTGTCACAGCAGAAGAAAGCTACAGAGAAGGCCTAAAGAAATTATTATTGCTATGGAATAACTTCTGTACACAAGTTCTGCATCTCCTTCCTCACATAGAGGCAGCTGAGCAGGGATGTGCTTGTGGCCTCAGAACCGTGAGCAGCTTGGAGAGGAAATAGAGGGACAGGCGTCCTCACTCAGCACAGGAGCTGGATGCAGCTTCCAAGCTCGAAACAAGTCAAAGAAGTCACTGAATTTTTCATGCAATATGAAGTTAGGCTGTTCAATCCCTCCCACAAGACACTGTGGATGCTAAAAGTTTACGAGACAAAAATTGATCGATTAATGTAAGGAATTAGAGGCTGGGAGATAACTGGTTTTGGAAAAATTCTGTCTCTTTCTACGGCTTCTGCTGTTCCCGTTTGTCAGAGAAAGTGCACTCAGCTGGTTTGAAATTTGGTCTATCCCTGTGTGGGCATTTTTTATGAAAAACTGGCACACATGAAATGCTTCACTAAAAGAAAATGGGAGTGATTGGATTGAAAGGTGGGTGAGAACCAAAACCTGCGGAATAAACCTGAAGAATGGCTCAAACAGGTTATTTTTCCCCTGAAGACTTATAAATAAGCATGGCTGTCTATATTTTATCAATAACACATGCCAAAAAGCTAGGTCAGCCTTTTGATTTTTAATATCCTCCTTTTCCTTTTCACCAATTTCTGGGCTAACAAAGTTTGATTTAAGAAATAAATGCCCCCAGTGATGCCGCCCGGCCGCTCTCTTACACCTTTCTCTTGCAGCAAAAAGCACAAGGTTTCCCTAGAACAGACCCTTCCTCCAGGTAAATGATGATGCAAAATCCCATCTCTCTTCACCACTTACCCCAAAGCATTCTGTGTTGCAACCATGGAGTGTCCCATACCCAAAATAATGGTTTCAGGCCCCTGGGGCACAGACCCTGCCCTTCATTACTTTATTGGAATAAATGTAGGTTTAATGCCTTAACTACAAATGAATCAAATGTAACATTTAATACAACAATCACCCTGAAGAAGAAATGAAGATTGTGGACTGATGGCAACATTAACCTGGGGGATCACTTCCATCTTGCCTTTTTAATGCATTTTTTTTCCAGCTTTGTACACAGATCCTTGCAAATGGAAACCCCTTTCAGAACTTTTTTCTCTTTTCTTTCAGTAAATGTGGGTTCAGCTGTTGCAGGGGTCAACACAGCAACACTCCTCATTCAAAAGATACTCTCTTGATTGACAAATACAGTACAGTTCGCATTTCAGCAAAAAAAAAATTAAAAAAATCAGGTAATGCTATCTATGCTCATCCTCCTCAGTGGAAACTCCTTTATTTCGATACAGATGTGCTGGGGGTGACCTCCTGCCCCTTCCCTTTAAACAGAACCACACCATTGCCATCAGCATCCAGGGCAGGATACAGAACCAAAACTATCTCCCCTCCAAAACACCACCATGGAGATGTAGCTAACAGGGAAGCCCTCAGTTTAACAACAAACATCCACTTGGAAAGGCAGACAAACACAAAAACCCATCCCAGAAATATATTTCTTTGGGGATTTTGGTTTTGCTGTTTGCCTTCCCATTCTCCTCAGTTAAAATTACCTTACAGTGGATACATCCCAGTCCTCTTTTTTTATTTTTAATTCCTCTTGTCCTTCTTTAAAGAAAAATAAGTAAAAAAA
>VZRN01004413.1:216099-230758 GCA_013397935.1 Dasyornis broadbenti | reverse complement strand
AAAAAAAAAAAAAAAGACAAAAAGAAAAAGAGTTAAAAAGAACTCTTCCCTTCCTGAAAGGATTTTAAACCTGAACTGACTTTCAAAAGAGAGGGGCTTTAGTTATCCTCTGATACCAGGTCTGGTTGAACAGTATTCAGTACCATTAAGCACCATCTTTTTCTGAAGATTGTGTCTTGGTTTACTGCCAATGTCCTTGATCAGAGCACAGAAGCATTTACTTAGGAAAATAACATTAAATGGCAGCCCATGGCAACAATAACAGCTCCATCGCCAGAATACACTCGCAGAGGATGCATGGGTGGTTCGATGGCCCTGAACACTTAAGTACATTTTTTTCCTTTCAATTCCCTCTGGTACATTAATTTTTATTGATAGCTTATAGCTATGGCAAGTGGTCTTAGTTTTACTAACTTGCAGGACTGAAGAATATCACTCATGTGGAAAAAAAACCCCGACATAACAACAAGCTACCTGGCCATGGGGCTATGTGTTTGAATTTTTGAACCAAAAGCCTTTATTAAATTGGAAAACCAACTGCTCTTCCCTTCCCTATTTTTTCTACTCACCCATTAATTTCTTTTAAAGATGAAAAAAGCATAATTTCTCTACTTGCACAGAAGTATCAGCTGATTCGCATGGCAGATCTGGGTACAAAGTGTAGTGGATTTGGGAAATGCACGTTTTCTTCTTATTCAAATTATTCTCAGCAGGCCAACTGAATCCTAAGGAAAATTATCTAATACACAATGCTACATGGAAATGTAAACCCTCAACAACTTGCAGGGAGAAAGTAAACAAACATTACTTCATTATAAAGAAATTTGATACTGCTTAATTTTGTTTCCTTTTCCCTGCCTGTATCTTTGCATCTATCACACAGAGGCATCTGTGCCTGGTTTTATCTTAAAAACCTGATCTACTAAAACAAAGCAGAAAAAACCAACTTGTCTGATCACTTGCATTAAAAAACTGATTTGTGACAAAATGACCAGGAAATAAAGGTTATGGCATCCAAGTGCAGAGAGTTCTCACTGACCATGGTCTGTAATCAAGTGTTTCTAGAGCCCATGCTGGAGATTATCCCCTGAATCCTGATGTTAGTGGATCATCCTGAGGTTTGGTTGGTTGGTTTTTTCCCCACTGAAATCTTAAGGGACTTTATGTTAATTCAGAGTGAATGCAATTTCTGCTATTTCTACATGTGTGACATAAAAATGACCTTGAATTGTTACACAGCAACACAGCTGCATATCAGCGGCCAGAAATCTGGAACATGTGGGAATTGCTGAGTCAAGCCTTTAAAAGTAACACACACATTAGTAATGGTAATGATACTTGAAAATAAGTGTTAAAAAAATATCAATGCATTACAAATCTCCCATTACAAACCCCAGAGCTCTTATAAAACGAGTGTTCTTTCACTAAACATGAAATTAGCTCTGTCTTCGTGTGTGGTTTATCTTTTACTGCTCACTGAAACAACACCGCATACTCTGATTAACCCTGCACAGGCATGAACGGAAAGAGCAGAGCACAAAATATGTCCCTGCATATACCCTGGGCTGGATCTTCAACAGTTTCTACAGCGTATCAGCGAGTCAAGCAGATTTTAGAGATGAAAGGGGCTGCCAGGCTCATATCCCTGCAGGAAGCTCGTGTTGACCACACCTCAGAGCCACACCTACATCTTCCTGATTCACCCTGAAGATCCTGCTGAGCAAACCCGAAGAAAGAAATACTGCCTCAATGAACATGTCTTTTCCCCCTGTTTTTGCTCAAGCCCAGTCATTCAGCTTATGCTGTTAGTAGACTTACTTTAACATTTTGGTTTTTGATGGGTATTTGTGGAGGGAATAAAAGCACCATTGAGTGTTGGCTCCAGAAGTGTTGGGCTTCACTGCTGCTCAGCAGCACCACCCAGTTAAATTAAGTCCTGGTAACAGTCATAGAATCACAGGATCATTAAGGTTGGAAAAAACCTCCAAGATCATCAAGTCCAGCCTTTGACCTAACACCATACATATTGTGAAGGGTCACACCTACTTGGTTTTTCAACATTTCCAGTCATTCCATGGCTCCAAAAGCACTGGAATAGATGTATGACAGCGGCAGGACTGGGTCCCCAAGCTGTGGTCGCAGCACACAGTGGGTTCTGCAGGACAGAATCTCTCCTAACAAGTGTCTTTGGACAGCCGCCAGCAGAGCAGGCACCCATCACAAGGGCTTTTTTCACTACATTATACAATGAAATACCACTGGTCATGGTTGTATCTAAAAGACAGAAAATGAAATTAAGACAGAAAATGGGGTTCATCTTCACTCCTAAAAAACAACGGAAGTTTGGATCAGACTATTAGTGATTGGACTAATAAGAATTATTTCATGAGCATCTTCTATTTCAATTTAACAATGATTACACAGTGTTACATAGTAATTACCTGAACTATTCTCTATTTTAGGGCATCTGTGGTGGTAGAACTGGAAAGGAGCCTCATATTTGCACACCCCGGGCACACGCCTCCAGCGTGAGATCATACCGAGTCCAACAACAGGAGATTGCCAAGGTAAAGGCTTTTTAGAAAATGAAAGATATAAGCTCTTTTAATTTGATAATGCATCTAATTTTTATACTGCCACCTTTGTTTTGCCTTTGTTTAACATTTGAATACTCAGAAAGAATGTAACGAAATCTGGCTAATCAGCGTTTTCAGAGATGAATCTGATCTCCAGGAGCTCTTTGGGAAAAATGATTGAGGCACATGGGTTTTCTAGTTCTGATTAGGAATCTGCAATCAAAAATTATGTTTACATAAAGAAACTTAAATATTATCAACGGCATTTAGCGCTGCAGAATTTGCACTAATGATAAAAATTAAGTACTGGTGAATCACATTTGAAAATTTTAACACTTGAAACAACAACAACAATTTTCCCTTTTAAACACAAGAGCTGTGACTTCCTGATGAATGTCCCTGAGGTATTTTCTTTTCTCTGGAAGGCATATTTCCCTCTAATTAATTAGGGTGAGGCACTGAGGCAAAGTGAAAGGATGGAGCAGAACCTGACTGCTCTCTGCAGCTCTGGCTGCACTTTATAAACTGCAGAGAGAAATTTCCCCTGCAAAGCTGTTTTGCTGAGGTTTGAGCACCTGTTTACAAAGTGGGGTCCCAGTCCTTCGCTCTGTGAAGTCTGACAACAGCAGCACTGGCTCTGCACAGGCTGGCTCTACACTGGCCAAATCCACTTGTTTTGGCGTTGCAGGAGGGCTCAGAATGACTGTCCTGAGAAAGGGCTCAGGATTCCTTTTACTGCCTGTATTGAAATGAAACATTGATTGGGACTGCTTTTAAATACGCTTCCTAAATTAATATTTGTTTTTCTTTCTTTTCCTTCAAGGCTTCACAGTAGCTGAATTTTAGAAGAAGCTCATCAGCTCTGAAACGTTCCAGTCTCTATGTGACGTTTCACGTTCATGTGAAAGGAGAAATACATTTTAACTGAACTGAGAAACATCTTTTATAATGGTGAGAAATAAAGAGGGAAGAGAGAGATGGTTCTAAAATTACATAAAAATATTTTGGCACATATTTTGCTTTACTAGACTGAATAAGGGACACAGCAGATATTTTGTCATTTATTCCCTGGGTTTTGAATGGCTATAGCAGTGAGGGAAGCGTTATCATAAACATCTCTGCATTGCTAGAGGAAATTTTATTGTCTGCCCGATTCACAAATTGAAATTGATCTTCATTCTACCACTACCAGTTTTGCCAAAGTTTCTGCAAAGTAGAGACAACAAAATACGGTAGCCTTTCAGGTTACTTCTGATTAAATTCATATCATTTGTCTTGAAACAAAAGGTTTTTTTCTTTTTTTTTATCTGACTGCAACATATAATTTTAGTCAGCTAACACTAAATTAGACACCCACTCAGATTTATTATGATAAGAACATTCAGTAAGCTAATTTCAAGATGATGACTCCTATAAATTCTTATAATTTATTATTTAGTACTTTGGTTTTTAATCATTAAGTACGTGAAGACTTTGTAGGTCAAACCTGTATTAATGAAGACAGTAATCTATTTTTCAAACTCTCTGCTTCTCACCCACCTTTCAAATTGTAAATTAACAGAAATATCTTTAAACATATGTAGAAGAACAAAGGGAAAAATTGGGAGTATTTGCAGCACCATTTAACTAAGCATTCCTGAGACCATGTCTTTTAAATCCATTTCCTCACAATTTTTGCAATTCTTACCAAAGGGAATGCTGAAATCAAACAAAACAAAAGATAGTCCTTAAATGAGCAATTTTAATAATCAGAACAGCAAAAACGAATGGAAATTATGCAAATATAAGCACTAAAGTTTTCGTTAGATTGTTACATTAGCACAAATGGGGTCATTTAGGAGAACTTTCTCTTGCTGGCCACAGGTTTCTGAAACTTAAATATTAACCATATGAATTTTTTAATAGGCAAGTAGAGCTATCAGAGGGGAACTTCTCTTTCACTCAGCCCATGCTCAGCACAGGCTGTCTGATGGCTCCTCTGTCTGGAAGGGACTGGAGGGAGCTCTGCTGCCCTACAGGCCTCTAACTTATTTGAAATTCCCCTTCTGATTTTACAGATGCTGGTCCTCAGCACATATTGACCTTTTACTTATTATACTACATCTGTTTGTTTTTACATCTAATGTTTCACTGTCCTCCATTCTCTGGTGCTTTTATTCCCCATGGGACATTTAATCCTTGCAACAACACTGGACATTCTTTTCAGGAATGCATTGGGACTCTGAAAATCTGAATATATCTCACACAGTACAGCACATTAAACTACTCAAGAATGCTGTAAATCAGTTGAAATGTATTTTTAGGAAGAGCTCCTATAACTATTGCAGATCTCACATACATGCATTTATCTTTCATCTGTTGTTGCAAACTTAGTGACTCATTTATTACTGGGAATAATAGTTGTGTCATTTCTCCATGCAATTAATAAGGCTTTGTGCCATGGGTACCTAGTAAATGAAATTCACAACAGGAAACAAAGCCCTGCAGGCAAACTGCACTGCTTGAGCGGCACCAGGTTACAATGATTCACTGGTCCTTGCCCCTTTTAACCTTCCAACACAGGAACAAAGATTTCTGGGAAATATTTAATATTGTGCATGCAGGAAAAAATAACATTACAAATAATTTTATTCATACTGTAGACAAGCTCTTCCACAATCAAAAATGTTTTTGGATTTGATGGAAATCGTGAAGAAGAGTCTCACCTTCACTCTGATGTATGGAAAAGAACATGGAGAAATCCCAAAACACAACGAAGGATTTACAAAATGGAATCCTTTAGGCACTGGCTGATTTAGCCATAGAGTAAACCACTGGTGACCACCATATTGTAAGTAGATCCAGAGCAACAGACATTTCTTCTGTCCTCCATTATTTCCACAATACAAGCTCTGCCAATAAAGACTGTGTCTAGGCAGGGGGGATGTGGGGGGGACAGGAAGGAAGGGTGGAAAACAAGGAAGGAACTGAGCTTGCTTGTGAACAGTGAAAAAGAAAGAAAGGAAGGGAAAACTGCAAGTCAGCTTCTCTGTAAGTGTCCTAGACCCAAGAGGAGTAAATACTGCACAGTCCAAATGGAGATGAGGCAATGGCATTGGTCATGAGAAAACGCAAGGAAGCACACGTTAGTGCTGTCCTTGAGCATGGGCACCTCCCTCTGTGCTGGCTTTGAAAGCACCAGCACAAACCAACTGCAGAAGGGCAGAGGTTTGTGAACCAGACAGACCCCACCGCCCAGCCTGGGGTGAGGGGGCTCCAGGGACCCTCATCCACACAGATAGCACAGAGGAAGCCTTGGCTACCTCACCGCCTCCCCAGAGAACCAATTCAGGAATCACCACAGAGATGAAAGCCAGAAAAGTCCAAACACACCCTGAATGGCTTCAGATCTCACCAAAGGGAAAACAAGTGACAAGAGAAGTCAACCAGCATGAACAGATGAACTTTAGACATTACCAAATTTTGTAGGGGAAGGGCACTGTGAGAGAGTGCAGAGCATTTCAAAGCTTCTAACCTCCAGCACTGATGTAGGAAGAAAGCCAAGTGCAGTCACCAGAGCCCTCTGGGCCATGGCGTGAGATGGGAGAATAAATCAGACATGTTCTCTCATAGTGCCCTGCACTGGGAGATCCCACTCCTGCCTGAATCCTTCCTAAGGCAATGCATGATGTGCCCCTGAGTTCATCCATAATAGACCGCATCCAATCAAAATCTACTAACAAGGTATTCAAAAACAAAACAAAATTAGTGTCTTCATAATTTGGATACGAATACTTTACACTTGGTGGGTCCCCCCTTCTACCACACCCAATAGCAAAACATTTATCGCTCACTTAGAAATCTTCAGCAAGCTTTCTACCAATGAAATGGTGGAGATGTCTAAACTGGTGGTACTGGACCTTGGTATGATCACCCATATCAACATCTTTTTTTGAGGCACGTGTGAAGCCTTCGCCTCCTCTTTGTCTTAGGTTTCCATGATAAGCATTCATGACACAAGGAGAGAAAAAATTCCAGTAAACAACATTCGTCTGCATCCCTGCCTGGTGGAATCACTTCCAGGGAGCTCCATCACAAAGGCCATTTTGTTCTTGGCTTCTGCAGCTAGAAGGATTCATGTCATGGGATTTTTAATGATGCTCTAATACACCAAAATGCAGGTTTTGAGACTATGGAGGCCAACTTCTTTTATTTTTGCTGAGAATAAAACTGCTCAGAGCACGGCTGGTTTTGGGCTGCAGACCCTTCCTGCTGTGGTCTAGACCAAAACCAACAAATCTTTTTACAAAGGCCACTGCACAGCTGTGAAATGATAACTTTCAGGCACTGAGGATTTGGGTCATATTTGACCTAATGATCTAGAAGTGAAAGTCTCCTTAATCTCATTACTAACGCTCCGACTCATCCGGCTTGTGATACTAAAAATGTCTGCTAAATTCCTTAAAAAGTTACATTTTAATCTGAGAATATTAATTACATTTAAAATTATGACTCCCCCATGATTTATAACCTTGCAGAAAATACTGCATTTTCATATGTGGTTTTGCAATTTTCACTTCTATATACCTATCATTTTCCATTGTTTATTTTCCTTGATTGATGGTAGAGCTTTGGAGGTTTCCCATTATGAGCCTTATAATTATCACTGGTAATAGAGAAGCTCTTCCTATTATATTCAGTGAGACTGCCCAAATTATTCATTGTAGACCATTGGTACAGGACTACAAGGAAATAAGAATTTATTTCCAGTCTCAGGCATATGCTAGATAAGAGGATGTATTTATTTCTCCATGTTTCAAAAGGATTAAGGTTTGAAAAAATAAATATCACTTAGCTTGTCAGCATGAAGAACATTATGGTGCTGAGTTTAAAGTCCCTTTCCTGGGTTAAGTACGACAAATCTAAAAATGGGAGGGGGGAAATCTCAACTATATCCTTACTCAGCTAAATAAATGAATACTATAAATTTTAGCTGTTAAGCAGGTTTACAGAACAGACTGCACAAAACTGTATCTTGGCTTTAACAGTATAATGTGCTTATTTAGAGAAATGCTACAAAATTCTAGAAGTCCTTGACCCTTGGCTATACCAAGAGCTCACTGAATACATCATCTGGGTTTTGCTTAATTACTCATAATTAGGAAATGCAATTATGCTTTTAGTGTTACTCTGCCATTAAGAAGGAGTGTAGTGGACAGCAATAACATCAATAGGATACAGGTCTTGAAATGAAAAAAAATTACAGTTGACCTGTACAAACAGATAAAATATATATAGGAAGACTAGTAAACCTTAGGATAAAAAAAGGGCATTTTGCTCTTACCAATAGAAGAATACACATTTTAGAGGCGTTTTCCCAGTCTTTTTGTTCAGAGCATCATTTAATGATATGCTCATTTGCATCAACCATCTGAGTGTCACCATTTTTTTTCTCAATTACTTTGATATGCTAACTTTCTAACATATTTATGACCTTTTATCATTATTTCATATGCTAAACTTCATCCAGGCCATAAATTGGTGAATTACTTTAATTATGTCTTTTCTAAGAATTTAAACATTTTCTTCATGTACTCCTCCCTATGCAAGTGGTGCTCAGGCACCATGATTAGGAATGCTGTCTGAAATAAGCTCATTCCCAAAGCACAATGTATGTGGCTTGGTAACGTGGGAAGGCAGCTATTTCACGCCTTGATGACTGCCCACCAAAGAAAACAGAAAGTAGATGAATGCAAGTTGACAAAATAGATACAAGGAAAAGAGATCTGATCATCTATTCTGCTGCTTTTGTTGATCATGCTTTAACTGCCTATTATAGCAACCAGCTATAATAAAATAATACACTCCATTAAATATATGGCGTTACTTGTAATGTTTGTTCAGTGCTGAGGAATATTTCACCAAAGTATAATTTAATAATATGGCATTTAGTCTTTCACTGGGCTTTGCCCTCCAAAACTTCATGGTAAAGACAACTGTGAGGTCAGCTGCATTCAGTCCTGAGGGGTGGTGGTGGTTCAACAGCAAGGGAGGGGAGTCTGCTTAGACTGTGCTTCCAGTCTGCCAGGGAATCCTTTTCTGTCACTTTATGAGAGCTTTCCAAATCAAGTTCCATCTTGCAGCTCAAACGCAGGCAAAGGTGACTCTCCCAAATGCAGCCTCCAGCCATTTGGAGGGTACAGAAACCTGTGGCACAGAGGGCCATGAGCACTGGGGGATAACTGGGGTCAGCCCTTCAGGAACTGCAGGATGTGAGAACTCAGAGTCACTGTCCCATCCCTCCGCCCAAACCAGTCCCATACCCAGAGGCTTCAGTAGGAGAGCACAGAAATTCATCTCTCAGGGTGCATTCCATATGTTTCCAGCACCTCGAGGCACCCCACGCTCACTGCCACTGGCCCTTGGTACCAGCACCAGAGGTCCGGATGCCCTGGGAAACTGAAGGTGAAGCTTCTACTTAAGGGCAGCAACATTTTTTAGATAACTTTGCTTTAATCTCAAGAGCGTCTGAAAATAGCGACAATTTTGTAGTAGCATTTCAATTAATATTTACAGTCTGTTTGTATGTGGGATAAAGTCTTACTACAGGCAGCAGGCTGATTTAAGGGTTTAAGAATCTAACACTCCACAAACATTAAAAACCATTGGCTTCTGTTATTAAAATATTAAAGAGTGGCTATGGCTTAAATACCAGAGGCAGTTTGAACTGGATATACGCCCATCTTTTCCTTAGTGTTTAGCTCTGCTGCCATGCACTCTTAAACCATGTTTTGTTCCAGAAGTAACTCAAGAGCTAAGGAGGTGTTTGAAATAAAATCCTCAGCATAAAGTGCCTATTGGTTTATCAAACTTTCAGAGCTCTTTTGAAACCTGCAGCAATCAAGCATCACGTACTACATTTATAAAATAAATGTAATATACACTAGATGTAATCTAGGCTATTTTTATCTGATTATATATCTCAGTATCTAATATAAACTACTTACGTGTTATCAGATATAATTACTGAATATATTTACTATTTGGAAAAGAGTGTAGCAAAAGACAGAGAATGAAGATAAAATCTAAGGGAATGGAAGTAATTCATTACTTTAATTGCTTCAAGAAGCTATGATGATGTTACTCTGCTATTAAAATAAGTTCCTTAATTAATCAGCCAAACCTACTGACAAGAATCTTTAAACCCATTTTTACCAACAGCAATATATTTGACAAATGTATTTTTTGAAAATTCAGGATACATATGATAATTAATTATAATACATTTATTTACAAACTGCACAGCATTCAGAATATTATTAAAATGGGTGTGAAAACAAAGATGCCACCAAAACCGCCTTATTTTATTTCCCCATCATACTCCAACTCTTGTCCACTGGACAAGATTTTAGATTTTAACTGTACAACTGTACAACAAGATGCTTGGGGTTTAGTCTGCAAAGCTGTTCCACTGACACTGCTACACTTGTTTTTATATTGGGTCCTATACTTCTCTTCAAAAAAGTTTCTATAAATAATAAAACCAAAACCACTTTCAGATTACGAAAGGATTGTTCTAAGTACAAAGTGTTGTCTGCTACTCACTCAGCAGACCTCTATTAAACTCCCACAATTTGGCATCAGAAATAAGTGGAGGAAAACCTTGCTGCACCTCCAAAGTGTTCAGCTTTGAGCTGTGCCAGAGACCTTTGAACAAGCTTTATAAATGACATCCATATTTGTCCATTTTTTGACTTAAATTGCTTTTGGTTCAACTGCATGCAGCACTGAATTGCCTTGATGCAATGTCATATGAAATGACATAAAACACAGAAAAAAGCAAGTTGCTGGCTGGGATTAGGAAAGAAAGGAGTCACGGCCCTCGTTCACTTCAGTAAATGTTGGAGAAAATGAAAATGAAACTTCTGTTAATAGGTAATCTCTTCAAAGCTCAATAAGAGCAGGTGACATTTTACAAGTCTCAAGTTTTCCATGTTATATTTAGCAGGTACAATGAAACAATTTACATAGAGTCCAAGACTGCTCATGTTCCTTTTCTCTTTTTCAGAGTAAAGGGACACATTCTGAAATTCATTGGGTTCTTAGTGTGCAAGCTGAGGTTTAAATTCAGTTTCACTCCTGAGCAAGGAATCTCCCTCACCATCTTTAGCCCACAGCAAGGGCAAAGGCAAATCCCAGCATTTGAGAGGAATGTTTTCATCTGCTCCAATGCTCTTCCTATCAGCAGCTTCCTGGACTACTCTTCCTTCACCCCTGAACCACTTCTCCCATTCTATCACGGGAATTTAAATGTTGTGGACAAATTATTCTCAGAGATTAATAACCTTTGTAAGAGCAATCACTAAGCTACGTGACATCCATCTTTCCATGTATCCCATCAAAAGTCCCATAAGGCAACTGAAAAGACGGTGTCATTTTCTGCAGATATTTTGATGACATCAGACAGGAATGTGCCTTGTGAATCTGAGACTTACGGTACCTATTAAGAACTCCTGTAATTTGGATGCTGACTGTTTGCATGAATCTAGTTGTGGTAGTTCACATCTTTCAAACAACCAAAAACAGCTCAAAAGTTTATTCATTAAAACAGAAGCACCCACAATCTAGGCATTTTTAAAAGCAGGGTAACAGTGTCTTGTTATACAAAACATCTATTTCCACGAACTCCTGGAAGGTTTTATAATTTCTAAACTATCAATAAAATATTCAAATATTCAATTTGTAATTTTTGCAGTTAAAACTCCTTCGGAATAACACCAAGTTACATTATCTAGAATGCATATTAAAGATAGATCTAGTTAATAATTTAGGAGAACTTCATAACATGCATTCTTTTACAGATAAGCTCAAATTACTTAGAAATTGCTGTAATTCTCATACGACTATCACACAATGATTCTGTATTTATAGTAAGGTAAAATCAAGAAAATTTAGTCAGGATAAGCTTACAAGCTAACATCACTTCCTTATTTGTTTAAATATCTATTTAATAGTCCATGGCTTCCTAAAGCTTTACAAACATCACCTGATTCCCAAGACTGGTAAAACCAGGTGAAGTTAAGGCCTGTAAGAAGAGTGGGAGCCAGGTTGGGGTCAAGTATTTTTAAAAGTACAGAGGCTGAATCCTGTAAATAACACTGAGAAAGACATGCAAAACTGGAACCCTGACCTCTCCCTCATTACCGTGTAGTGATTATATTCAGAATGCAGTAGGACTTAAGGAAGAAAATGTTTTCAAGCCAGGCAGATTAAAATAGTTTCATTACAACAGTGCAACTCACTATTTTCATTTTTTTTGTCTAGGAGAAGAAAGCCAGAATTTGATATCATTCTCGCATTACAGTGTGCATTTTCCAAATCAGCCTAAGCAAGAATTCATACAAGTTTCATTCTGAGTGGAATATCCATCAGTTTTCAGTTGCTCTGGAATGTTTGCCCTCTGCTTCCTATAAAGCCAACATGAGGTTAACAGAACAATGAGAACATTATTAATTTCCAGCAATGAGGGCCAATATTCAGTGCCCCTACAAGGGTTGCACAACCGAGTTTTTTAATAAATGCAGATATTTATATTATTATTATAGTAGCAAGAGGTTTGCTGAAGGAGATAGAACTTTTCTGGAAATTTGAGTGAACACAAATGGAAATGAATGTTCATAAGCTGGCAGTTCCTTTTGGCAGTTTTTATACAGTTATGCTAATATTAAAATAGACGGCCTGACTTCATTTGAATTAAGAGTGATACCTGTAAGAAATTCAAGAATAAAAAAATTAAATAATACAATTGTACCCTTATATACTGCACACAATGAAATATGGATAATTTATTTTAGAGCCTAATATCTTCAACAGAATGACTGATTTGCAGGAGTCAATAAATATCCTTAGTCTGATATTTAAGATGGCAATGTCTTCAACACCTAATAAGGGTTTTATCAAAGAAAAGTATATTAAATTTATGTATTAAATGAATGTCTCAAGGAGACAAGCAGTTCAGATTTGATCACACGTATTTTATTAGGTAGAGCCCCAGCTTTGTACATCTGCGTATTCAGCAGGAGGATTAAGCTGATGCTGTGAATGGAAATCGAATGAACCCTTTGCTTTGTTTCTGTGCAAACCTTTTATATTGATATTCTATTTCTGGGACAATGGGTAGCAGTTTTTAGTGATGAAACCCCATCTCCTGTGGCTGGACTGGGTGTGCAGGAAGAGGAGGCAAGCAATAGGAAGTTGTGCAACCTCTAGCAAGAGGTATTTAATTTAAAGCAGACGCTCCCAAGGTACTGCCAAGGATCCCACATCTGAAGTGAGACCTTTGTGAGTGAACACAAACTGGGAACCAAGCAGTGACACACACATTTGTGCCTAGAAAAATAAGAGATATCAAATGTAGATTTCCTTCTGAAAGTCTGACTGTTGCAAGTAAAACATACATGAAAACTCTGGACACACAGAGTTCAGAAAATAGTCTTAACTCCACAGACAATAGAAGTTCAGAAACCAGTCTCAACTCGAACAAAAGCAATGGGATTTTGCCTATCAGTAGCCATGCTCTCTTTTTTCCCTGTGGTAAGCATATGGTTGCTTTCAAACTCGGGACATTTTTGTCCCAGCTATGTCACAGATTTCAGGAATAGCTTTGCATAAGTCACTTGGCCTTTGTTCAGTTTGCAGGCTGCAGAAAAAGCCAGCCCACTGCATTTTTCTCTTTTTGCAGCAGGGAAATACAATACTCAGATGAGCATAATAATTTATGTATCAAGCAGATGTGCAAAAGACAAGATCACAACCTTTACATCCAAATCCTGTTCCACTAATAGTACTAACATCCCATCTAACATACTTGCTTCAGTACAGTGATACATTTGTTTGCAATGATTGTTACATTGCTTTTGATTAATAATTAAAGAAAGATGCCTAACCCAGGAGGAAATCTTAGGGAATGACAGAAACATCCATTTATGATGGCAAGGAAGTAAAGTAGTACAGCAGTCCCAAGAGAGCAGCCACAGCTCAGATGTTACCTCCAATACATGCTGATGCCATCCTGCACTGTCAAATAAAACTGAACAGCACAATAGAGAGATGTGACCAAACTGTCAGCACCGGTAGGTACTGCAGAAATTGTGTTAGGAAAATGGATGTACTAAGATTCAGTTTTTGGATTGTATAAAAGTTTAATTTGGCGACCTCATAGGTCTTCTTGTAAAACAAGGGAGAGACCCCATGGTATTTAAAGAAAAAGAATAATCCATTTTTTTGCCATGCATATTTATCTCTTTATTTGCAATCCAGCTGACTGAAGATAAAAAGTAGGCTGTACAACATGATGCCTTTGTTCCAGTCATCCCTTTGGCTTGCTTGTAATGGCAAGGATCACTGCTTGGGATTCCTCTGCACTCAGTCTGCGGGGGCAGAAAGGGAAACTCTCATTTAGAATTTTATGACAATGACAATGCCAATAAATCTGTGGGCACCAACACATTTCCCGGCACAAAGACACGAGAAAAACTGGACAACTGAGTCCATGGGTGAAATGGATGCAAAGGCAATTTCTACTTGATATTACTTTTGACCTTTAGGCATACTTGTGTTTCATTTGAGTCATGTCTAGAGGTTCTAAAGATATTCCTTCTGAGGCTACAGATACACAGCTTTATCTGTTTAAATATCAATGTTATCCCCCTCCACTTCTGAACTACAGACATCCTCCAGTTGCTCATCACTGCCTTCCTGCCTTTTCCCACCAGCACAGGCGGCCACGCCCAGAGCCCACAGAATAGTATGCAATAAAAATTCTCTAATTCCTGTTGGTATTTTGGGTTAGCACAGACTTAGCCTTTGGTGCATGATGGGGTTCAGCCTCCCAGGAAGGAGCAGGGCAGGAGGGAGGGGGCATTTGAGAGGGAGAGAAGGTTGTATTCACAGTCCTGGATCAGTCAGTCCACAGCTTTCAAGGGCACTGATGTTACAGCAAGCAAAACTTTAAACCTCTCTAAGCACATTCATCACACAGGTAGGCTGTGTTTTCCAATTTGGTGTGATATACGACCTAGGATTAATCAGCATGCATTGGAAAC
>VZRN01004413.1:159992-216088 GCA_013397935.1 Dasyornis broadbenti | reverse complement strand
AAAAAAAAAAAAAATCAACACTTCAAAATTATTTCAACCACCTGCACAATATCTCTTGATTGTCAAAATACATCTCTGGGCTGACAAATGGTAACAAGATTTCACATTAGAAAAAACGTGTGGTTGATGGACTTAAATCGTGCTGTCAGTTATATACTGCTGTCGCCTTTTTTCACAAGGCCACTTAAGCAACAAAGTGATAATACAGTGCAGAAGAACCAAATTTATCACACTTCACCACAGCCCTCCGCACTAATGCAGAACATAACAGTCCAGCAGGCTCGAGTGCAGCTTCCTCCCAAGTGATCTTCTCATGCTTGCGCCGCTCCACTTCTCGTGCAGGTTTTGCCAATGACTTTCAGAGGGAAGAAGATGCTCCCTCTTCCCCTCCCATTCCACAGACACTGCACAAGCACATGTGGCAGCACAGGAAATGCACTGGGGAATTAAAAGTCAGCACAGGGCGCTCTGCTGGTTCATACATTGTTTTCAACAAGACTGCAGAGGTGAACCTGAAGGTAGCTTTTGGCTCTGGAATCAGAGTTTAGGTTATTTATTTATTTGCAATGATAGTGATGGAAGACCCAGAGGGCAGCTGCTCATTCCCCTCTCCTACGCTCTGTTAGCTCCAAGCAGCAAACAGGCAGCACACAACTGTGCCCTCTGCAGCAAGCCTGGGCAGCGCTGATGTGCACAGACCCTTGGAGGAAGGACAGAGAGTTTGGAAGTAGCCTTTGGAATACACATCACATGGAATGTGTGTCCCACCTGACAGGACACTGAGTCCTTGTTGACTTAAGGAGTTATTACAATTTACAGCTATGCAGGGCCATATATTCACCCCTCCCTGAGCCCACAAAAATGCCTTATTACTGGATAAACTTATGATGGAGTAGGTTCAAATCACAGTATATTTGAACTCTTCAGTTGTTATTGCTATGGCCTTAATAACAATCACCACGGCTGGCTGTAATTATCTGTACACACCAAGGAGAAAGGTGGCAGTGAGGAACTAGGAGAGATGACAAATAAAGCTCACAACAGCAATAAATATCCCATCCTGGTGCTACACAGAATGGCCAAACAAAAGGCTGGTCAGTATTTGGTCATGTTTCATTTCTTTGCTTTGAGAAGTACCATAAAATTATTTTAAAAATTGCTTTGAGTGAAAGGATGAAACTTCATATGTGACTTTTAGCCTAGGAATATAGCTTTGCAAAATATCATTAACACAAACTCCTGGAATGTAACTGTCCTGGGATCCTTTCTGCTTAGTGATGTTGGCTATGTTGTGCTTCTGAGTAAAAAAACACCAGAGCTTTTGGAACAATGTGTTTTAGAAGGAGGTGGAATAGAGGTCAAATTTAAACAAAAAAGAATAAAAAAGCATTAAGAATGCAAGTCTGTATTTAGAAGCTGCAAACAGTGCAGTTTGCAATTCTGTACATTTACTTGATTTTTAATATTTTTCTAATAAAAAAATTATTAAAACTGGCTACTGTGTAATTCATGCCCTGTTCTAATATATTTACACTAAATCTGCACTTATTTATGTGAACAGTGTTGAGTCCATATGACAGAATGTGCTTGGCACTTCATAATTGTTTATTGGCTCCTTGGTTATTAATATTTTCATATTCATGGATATTTTCAACCCTTTATAGAATTATGACATTAATAGAGAACTAGATATAAAGTCACACATGTAATACTTAAGTTCTGACTTACAATGGGTAAACCCAAAGCATTTCAAAGTCATTCTTATGCATCTCAATTTTCCTAGCCAACTGCAGCCTATTTATTTAAGTTTATGCAACCTTCCAGGGCCCTGACAATGACTAAGCACAATAGGGACAGTTAAGAAGGGTGTAGGGATAAAATTAACTCTGATTTTACGTATTTTTGTTGGCTGAAGGCAGAACTGTCACCTTATTTTAACGCATTCTTATTCCCTACCTCACAATTCAGATAGAATGAAGATATAATAATGTGATAATCGAGTGCCTTCACAGAGCCCACCAGTGCATTACAACTCCAACATGCAGAATGCAAACATCTGCTGGCATCATTAAACCATTTCTATACTCTACATACCCAGACTTGACCCTGTGACCATTTCTACCATTAGATTTGAATGACCTCAGCAAAAGAGCTGAAAGGCCAGAGTATTAATTCACAGAACCACAAGCTCAATTTAAGATTTAATTTGAGATAACTAAGAGCAGCCGAAGGTGTATTCAAACTTATAAGTGCGGAATAAAAGATCTTACCCTGTTTTTCAAGTTAAATATAAATTCAATTACTTTTAACAGATTTATTCACAACTTTACAAACAAGGCCAGGGTTCTTTTAGCATACCTCCAGCTTACTATCTGGCAATATGATGCTTCTGTTTAGCAAACTTTTTCTAATTTATGAATGTCTTTCCTACAGGGATTTTTTTCTGCATTCTGATTATATCCCTAAGGGGGAAAATGCTTCATTTATGAGCTATTCCCACCATGCAGCTTTGAAACGCTCACTTTTATTCCAACTTAAATTGGCTAAAAGCCTTTTTGTTCAATCAAGATGTTTCTACATCTAAAAATCTTAATGTGACAATTAAAACATCTGAAAAGTCTTCTATACAGTGCATAACAAATTTACAGAGTGTTGAAGATCTGTCCCCATCTGGCTCTTGGGTAGGTTTTACAGTGCAGGCTGGACAGACACGTTGTGCAGGTACAAACACACACACTTCATGCACATTACCATGCCCACAAAACTTTACAAATGAGAGAGACACAGAGAGGCACAGGGAGCGCAGAGCTGTGTGCCAGGACCAGTCAGTGCCGCTTCATGTCACCTGCTCCCTGACCCTGACACATCTCCTGAAGATTCATCCTGATATCCTAATCCTAAATCTGTTCCATTCATTCACTTTTTTTTTTCTGGTTTAAATTACCCTGCTTGCTCCATCAGCTCTCCCCTTGTGCTGGGAAATCGTGGCACAGAGATCACACAGGGATCAGCTCCTGTGTGGGATGTGGGATGAGCACATCAGTCACAACTGCTGGAGCCACGGGGGACATCCCAGTGCTCGTTCCCATTGTCACAGGGCCTGCTCTGGGGACAAGGCAGGGGCTCAGGCACCCTCCCCAGCTAAGGGATCACCCTCACAATCATTGAACAGACACAAAACATGTCCCACCAGCAAGCCTGGTACAGCTGAGGAGCCCTGGCAGGACTTCGCCCTTGCACAACAGTGCAAGGTGAAGATTTCATCCTTCACTGCTTTGCCACCAGCCTGTCATCCCCGAGTTCACATTGGAAAAATGCTGTATAAACTCTTGGATCACATCTTTACTTATTTTGTAACTAGAAATAGCAACTGAAATTATATAGATATGTCTGCATTGCACTTAAAGTTAATTTTACATCATATTTTAAAATCACTGCTGTTAAGCCAAGCATTTTGCAGGTGAGCAACTGCAAAGCCTGGTGAGCTTTACTTACACCTGACTTTAGTCTAGGACACAGCAGAACAGAGTGCAATGTACATTAGGAGATTTGAAATCACCTACAGAAAACCAGGCATTATGCTGGAGTGAGAGGGAATCTTCATAAAAATTACAATGACTTATCAGTTCTGTATGAAAATGTTTTCTAAATGATCAGGACACAATACACACGGAGGAAAAATACAGCCCAAATCCCAGCTCACCAAAGTGAATTTAACACGGATCTGTTCAGTGCAGAAATAATGCTCAGATTTTTCAGAAAAAGAGCGTTCCCTTGTCTGAACCCCATAATCAAGATGTAAGGGATCAGGCACTCTGCTTGCTTATCTGAGGGGAAAAGAAAAACAGGTATGCAGATCCATTTAAGCACAGTATCATATGTAGCATATCCTACTTTTTCTTTTCCCATGCCTTCTCCCTTACACCCCTCGCTGCTTTTGAAGAAAAACATTTATCACTTTGCTCCTAGGTGCAAAAAGTGACTATGGCTAGGTAGGGCAGGTTAAAATTTTCTTTGACTCCTCAGCACATTTGTCATGCAGGCTGTCTGCCTGCCGAGGAAACCTTTTCACCTCAGGCTTATTGTGAAGACATACCCCATGAGAAAGGAATAAGGTGAAAAATGATGATGTCACTAGGTTGTTGCAAGGTTAGCACACCCTTAAATGGAGGAATGGTAAACGAAGCAGCTGCTCAGCTCCCTGCATATATATGACATTCATCCTCCCATACTGTAAAAGTGCAGGACCCGGTGAGGACTGAGTACAAACTACTTGTTGACATAATTAGTGCTGGCTCAAGGGATCTTTCTGATAGCCAAGTTGGCTGTATTTTGCAAGCTTTCATTGGCAAAATTCAAGTAAACTTCAGCCAAGTTCTGTATCTATTTTGTTTTGTGTCTTATGTGTTTCCCAACTTGGAAAAAGGAGCCAAAATATTCTGGTAGCTTTTCAGTTCTGTGGTAGTTGATATTTTAAGATGATACTGGCTTTTAAAATACACAAATGTTCTGGGGGAAGTGTAGCTCTCTAGAAGGAGATAGAGATTATAAACTCATGAGAAAAAAAATAGGAGTAAGATTAATTAATGAGTTACTGTTAGCTTGTTACTGTCTTAACAACAGACCTTCTACACAGGCACTGCATAAGGCTTTGAATCTGTTGTCCCTTGAGTTTTCCTCTATCCAGACAGAGAAGAAATTTTCCCAAACAGAAGTAAGGAATCTAAAGAAACCATTTTTATATAATTTCATTTCTTCTTTATGTTCATTAAATGTTGAAAAAAACTGTAGCCAATTTTACTTTTGCAGTTTCATATAATTGTGTTTGGATCATGAGACAATGAATATTTATCTGCCTTCTGTGCAAAGTTTGATCTAATTTGCCAGATTTCTTCAGTCCAGAACTTTTCGCTGCTCATAGAAAATAATTTATGCAAGAAGGATTTTTTTTTTTTTTTTTCCCATTTCTTCACATTACTTCGAGTCTGCTCTACTTTGAAAACAGTTCCTAAATGTCTTGGTAAGCAAAATTAGATAATGTAGTTTCATAGAACAATTTTAATTTAAAGGGACGGAAATCAGTTAGCTGTGCAATTACTCTAACTGTAATGCACATTCTGTTACATTGCTTGGTGGCAATAATCCACCCTTGGGTCATATTCAATTGTTTCCCTTTTATCAGTGACATAATGGGGGATCCTATTCCACACAGTAGTTCATAATGGTTTTACTAAAACACTCTTACAACCGCTGCAAACATTAACACATTCCACGCAGCAGAGAAAAGGCCAGTTTGTAATCAAAGATAATTTTCTTCTTTTCTATTTTTAACTAGATAAACATTTTCACATCACATATAAGACATAAACCAAACTCAGAAAAACCTTCAAGGTGAAAATCTTTCTAAGCATCCCAGTTTTACACCCACTTTTCTGCTGTTATTTTCAAAATGGCAACGCTAATGACTTTCTCTGTAAGATCTCATTTTCCACTTTCTTATCCCTGCCACAGATCTGCCCCCAAATGCTACTGAAAAGACGCCTGACATAAACCCTGGCTCGAGCCCAGGATATACAGAAACACTGCACAGTTAAAGCAAACCAGCAGGAAAAAACACTTAATGTAGGCAACAAGAATCTTTGTATACTTCCAGGTACAACGCGTACCTTAATTATGTATTTGCTTACATATTAAATGTATTTCCCTATGCAAAATATTGTGTATAATTGTGTACCTATTTTCAGGATTTGCGTGAGAAAAGACCAGATCTCAATGTTATGTCAACATTAAGCTCTTCTATAAAATGTGTGCTTCAGCATCTGCATTGTGATTAGTAACAGGCAAATACATTTTAAATGTTTTTCTGTTCGATGACTGGAACTATTTTGAAAATAGTCCTTCTGATACTACATTGAACTACACTGTCTCATAACTTCTCTATTGGGTTTGTCTCGTGCATTGTAACTGTGAAAATTAAGCAGATGCAGAGCTCACGTTGCTGTTGTGAAATCCTGGAAAACAATGGCATGGTTTGTGTTCCGTGTGCCATCAGCAACACCAAAACACTGACTTCTACATTAGCAATAATATATCATTTTCATACAGGTCTTTAGATTTTCCTCCCCCCACCAAGAAACTATGCACTGACCAAACACAACAGGCATACATACCTGCTGATAAGAGAATCCCCCAATAAAAATTAAGTGATAACATTAATGCCATCGTGAACAGCAGACCTTTCCTCTACTAAGACAACAGAACTAAGCATATGGCATATCTCAGGGTGAACAGCAAATAGTCACATTCTTGAGATAGTATGCAATTTTCTGGCTTGTTTAAATAAACTCTAAGCTACATTTCAGGCAGGACAAGACAAATGCCAAAGAAAAGAACGCGTGGATTCGCTTTCACAGAAATTTCTTCCTAAGCAACAAGAAAAATAAATGAAATAAATAAAATACTGTAAGATAAAATATGACTAAGAAGATATTGAATCAAATCAACAGTGATTGCCTGAGAAAAACTCCATCCATCCCAGCAAGCAGTCCTTCAAAGTGTTATTTAAAGTAAGCGATGTACAGGTCACAGAGACCAAACAGATTCCAGCAGGAGGTAAATCATACAGGTTGTTTCCTTATACCCCACACCACTATATGTGGTGCTGGATTTAGTGTTCCCTATCAAGAAAAGCAGGATATGAAAAAAAAAATCCTCCTGAGGGCTAAAATTGCTTTTGCTTTCCTAAGGTTTAGAAAGTCTTGGTTCAGTCTTTTGGGATTCTCACAGCTTTGTGTACGCTAACTGCTGTGATGTAAATACAAATTGTATTTTTCATGTTTGCTTTGCTCTATTTCTTACAAGACTGTACAACAGTAAAACTCTGCTCCCCTCCTGCACCTAACAAGCCCATCACTCTCACCGGTAACGGTCCCTTCAAACACCTGCAGAAAGAACAGAAATGGGTTTAACACAATCACCAGGACCTACCACAGGGTTTGGCGATATAAAAAGGACCTGGAAGAAGAACAAGGGTGGGGTGGGTAATTGTATATTCGCATAGAAGTCTATTTAAAATAGTTTGTAAGGACCAACATGGTAAATCTCAATCTTAAGAAACTCACCCATCTGCCTCTTCAACAGCAGCATTACTTAGAATACAGAGGCACGGATTAATTAGCTGCACTTTACGCAAAGTACATTATAACAAATGAATACTTTTCATACATTTTACACAAATTCAACTGAAGAACTAATAAAACCCTTTACATTAATTATTCACTAATTTTGCCTCATCTTATCTCAACTGTGTTAAGTACTGCTGCATCCCTCAGATTATTACTTTTAAAAATAAATCACAGAATAATTTTGCAGGAGCAAAATGTTATGAATGCTGATAAATGGCTGAGAGTAATATGATTTGTGTCATTATTAGAGGATGTATGCTCACTATCAGAAGCGCTTTCATGACAAGGAAGGTATTGAAATTCAAAAATGTTTAATAAAATGTAAACCTTATAATCTTCCAGGTATTTATCCTGCTGCTAATTACTTCCAGGGGGCCTGGCACACATGTAGAAGAGCAATGGATATCAGCAGGGAGCATTTGCTAACTCGAAAAGTTAGAAAGACCACTTTCCCTAGAGATAAATAGCTGTTAAATCTGTCAACTTAAACCTTAATGTGTAACATCTAAAATAATCTCCATTCTCTTTACAGACAGCCTGTATGAGAATTAATGCAGTAATAATCTGGTAGACAGCAACGAGCGAGAATTTAAGAGATACGAGACTCCAACCAACTCAGCCTGACCAACAGTTTTGGGAGATTGATGCCAAAACTGATTGTTTCACAAATGAATAACTTTCTCAGAATATCAGAACACTTTTAGCTAAAGTCTCCAGTGATGGAGTTTTGTCTCGCTATCAATTTGCAGGGAAATGGTTTGTGTGGATATATTCCTGCATGAATGTGTGCATCCAGAGCTCTGCACATCCCTGCAGACTCTCCCAAGGGAGCTCACTGCTCCCAACACATCGCTCAGATTAGTAGTGGCTCACAGTGTTGTAGTCTTCAAGGTTATTAGCACAAACGTGTATTTTTAAAATATCCTATTGAATTTCTTCCCAGAATATGTATTTTTGCCTTGACCAAACATATCAAGCAGTCCTTTTAAACTACACCCAAAGCTTCTTGTGTCAGTGGTGACTGAAGCAGCTCCAGCAGCACGTGAGCGCAGAGCTGACCCAGGCTTTGGGATTAGGGGCAGGACAGGGGTGCACACTTTGGAATGCACAAATCCATGCACACAGATGAAGCAAGCAGTGCTTGCAGGGTACTAGGAAGTGCTGTTCTCCAAAGGCTGCACTCCAGACCTCTGCAGTAACTAATCCAGACAAATGACCCAGTCAGAAACAGCAACTGTAAACGGGCCGTGCTTGCTGACATTGCACAATTTGCGGGGAGAGTCAAACGGGGAGGAGGCAAAAAAAAAAAGAACAACAAAACCAACCCAAACCCAAACACAGCACGGGTGTTTGGGTCTCCTCTCTGACTTGGCTGACACGACACATGGAATTAATGTTGACACATGTAAACTACTACACATTGGCCAGAAGTAAACAAATACCAGATAAATCTGATGGATTTCGAACAGGGGAGATTCAAAAAGAACTTTGGGATAATGGTAAACTCATTGTTTAAAAACAAAAGGTGAAGTGACAGGGAAAATTTGTGAGAGCCAACACACGTCTTCTATTTTACATGCTTATATCCACAGTTGCTCGGAATGAGAATGCATGTTCAGTGAAGTTAGAACAGGATTATTTAATTCTCCAGCAAAGCCCAGCCAGAATATTGTGTCACCACCTTATAAAATTATATTAATATAGCACTTGAAAAGGCATTAGGAAAAGCAAAGAAGCTGATTCATGGACTAAAAAGTGCGAGCTTATGGACCTAAGTTCACGTAGCTTAGAAAGAAGATATTTAAATAGGAATTTGAAGATCATATATATATACACATCTATAACAGAAAACTTGACAGTAAAAGAAGCCAGTTGCACTTGCCTTTTTAAGAAAATACATTAGGGACAATAATAAAAGCTAAAGAAGATACACATTTAACATAAATTGAGACACACAGACATAAAGAATATTGAAGAAAAAAATACCCTTCCTCAGTCAAATGAAGTCTCACTTTAGCACTTGTCCAGGACATGGAGAGAGGTAATTTCTAGTGACTGAATCTAGGTCATATGCTCTTTCATGCAAAAGGCAGAACTAAAAAATTAGATGGAATAGTAATTAAGCAAAGCCCAGAAGTGTCCAGTTGTGCTGGGAGGAGCTCAGAGAGCTCCTGCACTTCAGGGTGGTTGCAGCTCTCTGTGCTTGGCACTGCTGATTAATGCAGGGGAGGAGAGAGGCCAGACATCTCTTTTCTTTCTCTCATTCTAAGCACTATCTCCTTCTGGGACCAAAAGTCTTGACAGGATTTCCCTGAGCACCACTTTACCTTCACCTGAACTATGGGACACAATTCAGAAGGGTACCAAGACTGTCCCAGAAAATTCTCTTCTTTTGCCTCCCTCATGCCAGCACCAGGTACAGCTATAATCTCACCCAAAGTGAGTCCCTATCAGCTAAAATAAAAGAGTGCAACCTTCAAGTGCTCATTCATTTCTTTTAACCACCACTTTTCAACATTAAGGATTATTAACTTTAATGCCATTGGTGAGAAACTTTATTATGTTTTCAAGAAATTGCTTTAAATCAAAACTGCAGATAAGGCATTTTTCTCCCCTCAGAATTACATGGTTGTGTTGGCAACCAGCAGGAATCCATTTGAGCAATAGAATTACCACCTCCTGGAGGTGAAAAATGGGACAAAAGCAGGAGGAGTGTCTCTTTATAAAGTCAAGTGAAAAAGGGCAAATCAGGAAGGAATGGAAGCCCTGAGAACGGGAAAAACTAAACAATCTGCTGTTGATCTAAGCCTTAAGGGAAGTTACCCTAACACAACATAGCAGCACTCTTGTACAGAGATTTTACAGCAAAGCTGCAGAAATCAGAGACAGAAAAAGTAACTCCCCCCTTTTCCATTCCAATCACAGTCCAAGTTCAGTATCACTGTGAGATTGTGAGGTCTCAGGGAATTCAGCAGGGCTGGGCCATTTGACACCAATAAATTGACTCCATGTTTCAATGGCAAAGAGGTTGTAGCAGCTTTCATGGCCATGAAGGCTCACTTGCCTACAAAGATTTTCCTGAATAAGCTACAACTCTTTAAAGTGAAAACATGAAAAATTAATAGATATCCCTGTCTGAAATTATGATACTTGCAAGAACTTTTTAGTGTCTGGAATACAATTAATAGTTGGCTTCTAAGTAAAAAACATCAGCATGTGGAAAGTTAAAAATGCGTCATGCAGTCAAGGTTTATGAAGGAAAACAACCTTCGGATTCCGGGTCTGTTTTCCTCCTACAATTACTAAAAAGTTTCTGTAGGTGTCCAAAAGTCAGCAACACATACATGCTAAAATTTCTGTAAATGTTTTATCCCAATAACAAAAAAGTATTTAGTTTTTAAGTTGAAATTTCATTTTAAAGCCTTTGCAAAATAGCTCTCTGCTGGGCTGATCTGCTGTCCTGTTAAAGCTTACAAAGACTTTTTATCAGAGTTATAAAGCCACTGAAAATAAAGACACTTTAATAGACACTACATTAACTATGGTATTCTGAACAAGGTGCAGCAGTATAGACCAGTCATATTTCTTCTTGGTGTAAACGTACAGCACGGTATAGGCAGAACGCGTGGATAGTCACAAATCCCCAGCATTATGCCAAGATGACAGAGTACTTGTCTTTTTTTGTTCTTGTGCTGTAATTTATCTTTAAAGAAATGGACTTAGGTTTTCCTGCATACTACAAAAAGTGTCCAAGAGAATGTCATAATGGCATTACTCCTGCTAGAAAAGCTAATCTACTTTACACTGTCCTCCTTTATGAGGTACTGTCACTTCCCAGAAACAAAGGTATTCGCATAACACTTGCTGAAAATAAGTTGTAAAGCACTGTCAGTTGCTCTGCAGAAAAATGCCAATTATATCCCATGCTTTTCTTTCTTTAGCTTACAATATATGTAATGTTTGATGAAAACTGTGCCATGGCCTCATTTAGGCCCACATGATACAGATGTTATGCCATTCTCGATGGTGGAAAGAGACCATATACACAGTAATAAGGATCCAGGAGAGTGTCCCCTCTTGCAGCAGCCAGGTACTTGCACAGAATGACATCCCCAGTCAAAGCAAAACCATCATTTTGCAGCATATACTATTGCCTCTTTGGTCATGTACAACACTGGCTGTCATTTTAAGACTAGAAGTATTTCAGTCTTTTGTATCATGACTTACCTAACCTGTCTCATTTTATTCTTAAATTCATTTTAGCTGATGTCTTTATTTTTTTATATATATCCCAAGCAAGATGTAGGGTATCTCAACCAACTTTTATACTGACTACATTGAAAAAAATGAACTCCATTGATTAAAAAATATTCCAAATCTCAGATGGAAATTTCAAAAAGGTCATCGTATTAAGACTCAACGTACTCTCACACACCCCAGTATAATTTATATTTGTTTCCAACTACTTCTTTTCTCAACAGAATCTTTAAATCCCAGATTTGTGGCATCCCAGTGGCAAAGATGACTTGGAACTCCCACACGATCTTGTTTTGCTCATTCCCATTTCTCAAACAGAATACCTTACTACAAACAAGTTTTTAGAGGCTAAAGGTGACTAAGTAACTTAGTTGTACAAAATATGTTTTCACAGAACACACAAGAATATAAGGACTATATAGAAATTAATGTCTAGAATTCAATCATACAACAGCAGAGGACAGTAATGTCAGAGAAGCTATCTTACTAAAAAATTTATTGTTTGTCATCTTTGAAACAGAGCTGTTCTACGAAAAGGGTTTTTCCACATGCCCAAATATAGAAGCTAAAGGACGCCACCAAATAAGAGGAATTTAGCAATACTTCTAGTAACTGGTGTTACTAACTGACACAGTACCCAGTTCTGAATAGTTTATTTTGGGCCCTAAAAAAGAGGACTGAAAAAACAAGAATGGTGACTTTTGCCGTTTTAGACTACAGCTACCAAAACATTCTATCGGCATAAAAGTTTCTTTTACACTTCCCAGCCAGCTCTTTGAATGGCAAGAAGAGCAAGAGGTAAGGCAAAAAAATACTGGGGGAAAGGACATTGCAGACCACAGCCTGGGTATGAATGAAAAGGAGATAAAAAGTCATCGTTGAGGACAGTAAGTGCCTTCAGGATCTCTCAACATTTACATCCTATTTGAAAAGCATCTACAATCCCAAATCTGCCCAAAATTCCTAAAAGGTAGAGTGGCATTAGCTAGTCTAAGCCTTACATAAAATCTTCCTGTGCCCAAATGCAGGAGTATATTCCACAGTCTTTTTGTATGGGCTGCTTGCATTTGTCCTCTATTTGAGAGAAAGTAGAATGACCTTTTTGGGGGTCTCAGATCAGTGGCCTCTCCTAACACAGCCTATTGCAACCACAGGAATCTACATCATGAGATAGTTACACTGAAAAATCAGATGCCTTCCAGCCCGCTGAGATTCGAGGCTTTTTTCTTCTTTTTTTCCTTTTATTTTCTTTTTTAATGGTTTCTCCAGACCTTTAAGTTGAACTGTGAAATACTCAGTGCCAAATATTAGTTCTGTTCCTGCCAATTTAACACTGTGTAGTTTAGAGCTTTCAAATTATTATTTTAAAAATATTTTCTGGTTAAGACTACATATCTGCCCCTGTGAACATCTGTTTAGGAGCAGAACAGTGACAGAGAGAATTACTCTGGTACACAGAAAATATCTCCTCTTTCAATGTATCACATAAGCTGGCATTTTTTGAAAAATAATGATGACTAGATAAACCTAAAACTTTTATCAACAGTGTTCTGTTGATTCTGACCAAGGGTCAAAGAGAAGCCAGTGGAATCCACTAATGTATATCCTGATGTTATAACATGCCCCTTTGCTAAAGTTTCATCAAAAGCATTCCTATCAGTTTGCATTAAAGAACACATTTGCCATGTTCTGTACAATCAGTCCGTTCAATTTAGCTTCCAATGTATTATTTTGCACAATGCTTTTCTAGCTGTTCTCTTCCAGGGACTTGCATTTCAGGGATCAGCTTGAAAGGAAAACCCTGGAAGAAAACTTGAGCATGAACATATCCTGTATGAGCGCACACACATGCACACTTCTATAATTGCTCTGTCATTTGGCTCCTAAGCCGTATTCCTTCTACCCAAAGCCCCAAAGAAATCCATAAATAGAATGAGTAAAAGACATTAAAGTCCAGTATCAGATTTTCTCTCTGTTAGAGTAAGCTCTTCCCTGGCAAGAGTTGGCACTGTTCAATTCAGGCTGCACATTGCTGCCATAAATGATAAAATGTCCCAGGAAGGAATGTAAATCCACATCTCTGGTATTTGATACATTTAAATCAGGTCATATAGTCACTGTTATTAATTAGAAACAGTGTCGAAGTAAAAACATTTTAAATAAACCCAGGGACTGAATGTTAAAGCTGTCACTTTTTACACGGCCTCATGATTCAAGGATTAATGGACCTTAAAACAACCATAAACCACCGAGGCCCCTGTTCAGGTTTGGAAGAATAAGAATAGTTTTATTTCTGCTTCAGTCTGCCAGTCTTAAATTCATTGTGTGTCAGTGGGCACTGTAAACACTTTTAAGTATTGTGACATTGTGGTACCAGATGCTGCTAATCTGTTTCCTGCCTGACCTTCACCAGCTCCACACCTTGTGATTCACAGAAGAAAGAAAACAAAATAATGAAAAAGATGTATAAAATACAGACCCTATATCTGTATGCACAAATACTGATAAAACCAGCATAATATTTGAAATATTTAGGCTTTACTTTACAATAACTCTTTCGCAGAGGCCTTCTCTGTACTTTTTTTTAATTGCACCTTTTTACTGTCTCTGCTAACAGATGCAAAGTCTAATTTGAAGGGTTAGAGGACTTGTGAGGTAGGGAATTTTCAGAACAAAAATGCCGCGGTTTGGAAGCAAGATCAAGTATGCAGAGTACATTTCTGGAAGGCCAGCAAAATGAAGTAATCACTACTATTTAACAAAAAAAAAAAAAAAAAGAACGGGAACAGCAAACAAAAAAAATCCAGCAGTGCTATCACAACAGATGCCAGGAGTTGTGATTACACTGGAATTAAAGTATGTGCAGTTATCACTGGATACAGCAGTGGGATACCAAACTAAATGAAATACTGACAAATTAACAGAAAAAAAGATATTCTTTTATTTTTAACTTTATCTGATATGAAGGTCAAATTTTCTGTGATTTAAGGATCAGAACAACACAACTAGAAACTTTGAAGGTTTCAGATTCCAACCTCTTTCTTAGAACTAACTTTCTGACCACCCTAAAAAGGTGCTTGGTCAGATTTTACTTTAGTTGCACAACCTGGAAAAGTGGGAGCAGAAAGCAAGTGTATTTAAAGCAAATGTAGCATGTGAGTGAAGCTTAACTTGGTACATAAAGTACCCATTAATTTTCACTATTTTCTAGTATATATAATGCCTTTCTTTCAACTGCTCATCAGCTTGGAACCATAGTGCACCTGATAAAGGGAACTTTGTCTCCTGAATTGCTTGACTCACTTCTCTCCTGAAGTTTTTCCTGCATCTATTTCAAGTGTTACTTGGTTACCAACACAATTCTCACCTCGCGAAAGATAAAAAAAGAAAAAAAAGGGAAAAAAAAAAAAAAAAAAAAAAAAAAAAAAAACCACACAACAAAANAAAAAAAAGAGAAAAAAACCAACCAAACCAAAAATGGGATCAGGAGGAAAGAAGATCACTATTAGAATATCATAATGTCTAGCAATTAACGTGATCAGGACCCAAAATTCATCATCAGAGTCTATACTATACAAAGTAATTCTCTGTTACTTGCTTTAAAATAAGAAATAAGCAGATTCACATTACAAGGCAGATAATAAATACTTTTGTCATTTTCATTCTAAAGGACTTTAATTTCCATCATCAGAAAAGAGTCAAATTGTTTCTTTTGTGTGTAAACAAATAATTTGCTTTTAAAAGCAATTTTAGTATCAACGGTTTACTGATAGATACATAGATACACACAGAACTTTTTTCCTGAATATTCAACCTATCAAGGTAACTTTTGCTATAAACACCATTTTAAAATTATCACATAAAAAACTATCAAGCACTAAATTAGAAAAAAATAAAAGAATTTTGAAAGTGATAGTTAAATTTATGAAGCAATTCTGCTGTACTCAGAGGCTTGCTGCTTGGCATGCAAGCAAATTCCACAGTGTCTGTGTGCCATGCAGGTGAAGCTCTTTGCACAGGATTAAAAGGTGGGAGAAAGGATGAAAGCACCAAAGGCTGCACAGTTACAGCCATGTAGCCATGTGCAGAACACATGTTCTTTGGCCTTAAGCTTGTTTGCATGACTAATAGAGATAATATTGAATGTCTTTTCTCATCCTTTATTTTTTTTTTGGCTCAGTGCCTCTTTTGCTACCTCCAAGAGCTGTTAATTTTGTTCACTGCTGAGCAAAAGTCAAAGTCAGAGTCTAAACAGCTTGTAATGAGTTTTCAATGGCCCATCTCACTGAAATTGAGGGCAAAGGAGCAGCAGACTTAGACACTGTCAGCCCTCAGAATTTATTATTGAGGGAGCAACACATTCAGTAGAAAATACATAGAGGAGGGGCTGAGAATTCTGTCAGTTTTGCATTAAGCCTTTAACAAAGTCTGTATTACTTATGTAAATACTGTGACAACACAGATAAACACTCAAAAATCAATGCAATGCGGCTCAATTAACTGTGCAACGAGATTGGTAGTAGAGAATGTTGCAATAACTTTATTTGGCAGCCACTTAGTGCTCAAGTTTTAAGTCTTGCTCCAGAAAAGTGATAAATACTTCACTAAATAACTTAAAGTCAGGAGGAAACTGGGAGTTAAGGGTGCTTAGCGCTGATAAAGAGTCACTGATAATTTTGTGAGTCCTTGGTGACCGTTTTTACAGGCTGCACAGGAAGGGTTCTTTCGCCTCGGTGGTGCAGTGCCGATGTTTGTGAGACTGTCACACTGCACCCACTGCTACAGGGCTCATAAAGAATTTTTCACTGTTCTGTCTCTTCCAGCGTACACTTGGATATATTTCACTAACCCCTGCTATGTGCTTCTTCATTTTTCTCCTTCACATTTTAATTCATCGGGGCTTGTGTTCCCTGCTAACGCACTTACAGATCGTGAATCCTATTGCTCCATCTTCACTGGATCTCTGATTGAAAATTACAGCTGTAAGCTGATTTAGCTGCTCTTATCCTTTCAAAAACAAGCAATGAAGCTACTGCTAGGGCTTCCAAACCCAGGAAAGAGTTCTCAGCAGAGAATCTGTGTATTTATAATTGCAATTCTTTCTCTTTCCTGGAAGCCTACAATTGAGTTCTTCTTAGGAAGTCAGGCTTCATGGGTAGACTGGTGAAGAACAACACTGTAAGATTTTTAAACAATGAAGGAGTAGCCCCGGAAAAGAACACATGCAAGAAGCAACATAGAACAGTGGATGAGATCAAAAGTACCAGTGATGTATTAATCCTTCTTCTGGATGATCTGAACAGGCATTTAGGGTTTTACACATTGCAACATCTGTTACCTCAACCTTTCCCCAACCAGGCCTTTTATTTACCACAAATATTCCACGCCGTATTGACGCACACTTCACACAGCCTTCTTTTGTTCTTATGGTTACATACCCATAAAGAAGTCTGCTTCTGTCATATTTTATGCTACTTTTTCATGCATCGCTACTTACGCAGGGAATGGGGAAAAGTTAGCAATTAAAATTCAAGGCTTTGTTTGGCTTGATCTCATTTGGTTTAATGCCTATAAAGAAACACCTCCAAATCACATAAACTTCTGATCCAACACCAACATTACTATGTTCCAGTCATTTAACATTACATAAAATACGTTCACTACCTTTACTGAAAAGTTTTTACCTATTATAAAATTTGAAGGTTTTATCTATCATAGAAATTATAGTCATGTATGTATTGAAAAAATATTTACACATCCTTTTTGTGTAAAGTGCCAAGAAAAATAGGCAAAGTTCTTGAACTCCCAGACAATGTATTGTCCATATTCAGAGGAAGGAAGAGACTGAAATGTTTTCTAAGAAGAAAAGAATATTAAGAGGACAAGAAAACTTGGCACGTGTCATTCAAAATTGCACAAAAGCTCAAGCAAGAATTGTACAAAGACAGCAATAAACGAGTAGAAAATCATCTGATTTAGTAGAACTTACCAGGAATGTATTAAACTCCTCTACATTCAGTATTATTGACAAGCATTATATTGAAGTAATTAAAGTTTAAATGCGAATGAAGGAGAACTCTGTATCACCAGCACCAGGATTCACTACGGAGATAGTGCTACACAAGACACAGCACAAGTGGTAGAATATGCAGCAGCAAATAGAGAAGTGTTGGCAAAAGGTACTCAAAGAAGAGAAATGAAAACTTAATTAAAGGAAAAATAATGTTGCTAAATCTCTCCAAATATCTCAGTCTGTATGTGCCCAATAAATGTCTTTTATTTTGAAAATAAGCATCTTTTAAGAAATGACATGCTTAGTGTACTTTGAATTTTAAATTCAAATTCATTTACTGGCAAAAATAATACATAACACGTATTTGGTGGTACCGGATACAAGGGTTTGTACAGTTTGAGAGGAATGTCACATCCATCCTCTTTTGCGTATGCATCACGTAATAGCCTGTTTTACACAGGACGTAAGACCTTTTCAAAGGGGCCTTGAATGAATAATGTACTACAGCATCGTGTGTGTCATCACATATAATAGAAGAGTCTCCTGCACCATGTATTAGTGAGGGTAGATCTCCTCTGCAATTCTATCACCACATAAAACACCTCCCAAAATTGTCATAGTCAGGTCAGACCAAGCATTTCAGTTTTTCACAGTCCTATTTTCAGTTTCCCTTCCTCTCACTCTGAGTGTCGTCAGTGGGCTCGGGACACTTGTGCACCCCATTTAGCAGAGAGTGCAGAGCCGCAAATCATTCCAGGAGTGCGTGTCCACTGCTGCCCCTTCCCAAGGACGCTAATTTGGATGGTGCACTCCAGCTCACAGGAACATTTATTTCCCACCTATGCTCAAGTCAGGAACAAGCAAAATGCAACATATTATTCCAGATAGCTTCCAGACTCTCAAACAGTGAAAAGGGGATATATCCTCATATCATTACAAACAAAAGGGGAGGGGAACGAGTTTTACTACTTCTGCTCAAAGCCTTGACATTTCCAGCTTTCCAAGCAGAAATTAAAACGCCATTTCTATGCTGAAAATCCACATAATTCTAGAAGCAAAAAATGTGGCCCTACATTTCACTGTTACGCCTATGTTGAAAAGCTCAATTTTTTCCCATGGAACAGTGAACATTTATACAATCATTAAAAGCTCATCTTGCACCATATTTTTATCCTTCTCAGTTTTAATACATTTTTATAATTGCATTGAGGATATTCTAACTCTGTTTTTAGTGCAACAATAAAATTTATGAACCATGACAAACGTATCATATCAAAGATCACCCGAAGAATAACAATGTGCACGTCAATAGAAGAAATCTCAGCTTCTGCTTCATAGGAACTTAGGATTGGGGAGGTGATAAATATTTAAAATAGTATTTCCTTGTTAACCATGAAATGGCAACAATATCTCAATTTTTTTTTTCCTAAGCAAAAGGAAACATGGTGTTATAGAAGACATTTTTTATGCAAAATGTTGTGTTGTGTTGACAAGTTTCGTTTTAATGAAATTTAGAATTTTTAAATATTTAATTCACGTGCAGATTTTACTGCTATCACCATTGTGCTTTTTGTATAATAAATATTATATCTAATTACCTTGCTGTACAAGACCAATTTTCAAACCTGTTTCCAATATTCCTATTTCCACCTGTGCAAATTTCTGCATACCCCCCACACCTTCACCACAGCTGCTGACAGCCTCCTGCATTAGCCTGTTAGAGATAATAGTCCCAGAAAGTAAATGGTTTTCAATTAGAAAGCCCTTACAACCAAATCTTGTTTTCACATCATATTATTGATTATAAACACATTTAAACATGCAGTAACTAAAACACATGCACGAAAACCCTTACAATTTTCAACATCCTAATGGAGTTCAAACCAAATATTTCCCAATTAAACATTCTGTGTATTTGAGAGTGTGTATGTATATTTTCAGAGTTTTCTTGGTATTTCACAATACAACATCATATTTTAAAATAAATCATTAAAATAAGGAGGCGGGGGAAATCCATTTCAATACTTAAAGTTCCCAGGTTATTCTGTCTCCCTAAAATACCAGTTTGTCTTCTCTGGATAAGAAAGAAAGAAATTAAAAAAAAAAAAATCCTGATAAGGTTCATGCAAAACTACGGATAATCTACCCATTTTTTTAAACAGTTATTGTGACAAAACGGATTGAAAAGGTGTTGTAGATACAAGAATACATAAATGAAACGCAACCCACTGGAAAAGCTTTTTTTGCTCACATTGTCATTTACAGCTTCTGAATTAATAGACCAAGAAAGGCACCACAGGCACCAACAAAATGCAGTAAAACCATTGGCAGCCAGTGGTGTCTCAAAGTTTAATTCCCCTGGGGAGAAAAGGACACTGCCTAATCTGTATTCAGTCCTGACATTGTCCACATCTGATATGGAACATTAGCTACTAACTCTCTCAATAGACTAGTGTCCTTCAGTTTATATTACTTTATGTTAATAGTAGAAAAATTACACACAACATCATTTATCATTGTTATACTGTACTATACAAGCCATAGCTTATTTTAATATATTTATTTACCCTTAAGAAGAACAGAAATTTAAATATATAGCTCTCAATCTATATAAATTTAAAGAGAAGCTGATAGTACCAGGTTCAGTGCAGAGCTGCAGAAGGAATGTCCTCCTTAAAAATGTGTTTTAATTGTACATATAATCTCACAAGTGATCACGTTGCTGTAGTATGAGAAAAGCACTTTATTTGTGCTGTAAATCTTACAGAATCTGTACATAACATTGCATCTTAATCATAATTTCCTCTTTTTTTTTTTCAGTTCCATCACAGGCAGCAGCTCTGTAGCTCTGTTTTCACATCCCCCTTCTCCCTCAGCTAAGTGCCCTCACACTATTTACCTACAGCTCAGGTAGGCAAGCTCAGTCCCCTTTAAAGGGAAAAAAAATGAAGTTCATGAATCAACAAAGAACTAGGATTTGATTTTTTTATGGATCGCAATCTACATCTCAGTACATCTAAATTTCAATTAGTCTGTTTAAAAACACTCCTGCAGTCAGTGATGTGTGCTCTTTGCCTGGGCTACCCAGAAAAGAAAAAAAGACAGCAATGATGAAGAAGAGAGACAGAAATCTATACTCTATTAAGTGCATATTATTTTACCTTTAGGTTTTAAAATCTAAGTAGTCAAATTAATGATGGATTTATCTTTCAGAGAAGACAGTTACCTACAATCATGCAATCACACTTAATTTCAGATAATTCCTACATAAAATTCAGAATTTTTGGGTTTTTGCTAATGGGGACTGTTTTCATTTCCTTTCATACAGAAACGTTAATTTTAAAGGTTCAAGCAATGGAAAATGTAACATATAGCCCCAAATATATCTTTGTCCAAGAGGTAGTACCCTTCGTATTATAAAAATCCATCCTATTTTCAAGTTGAATTTGTTCAACTTCAGCACTCAGTCCTTGGATCATATTCTACTCAAAGTTCCTCCATCAAGCGTCAGTGCTGTAGAATAACTCATCAAAGTCTGACTGGTTTGAGAGCAATTAATCCAGATTAAAAGGAAATTAAGGAGAATGACAGACAACAGTAGAACATAATTGGATGGTGGGCACCCTTTGATTTTACTACTTATCAATAATTTTTTATCTAAACTGCATCAAAAGCAAAGCGAAAAACAACCAAACCCCTCAAATGTAATTCTTAAGAATACCATAGCCTGTCTCTGCAAATATTCACGGAGACATTTTCTCAGATCAGATTATTCCAGACAGCTTTACTGAGCGAGAATACTCAGACACTTCCCAGGTACAAACTAAGTTCAGATTCTGACAGCCTGTTGAATATTGCAGCATTTGTCAAGAAATCACGACCACGGCCTCCTTGTGGCAAGGAGAGCAGGTTACGGATGAACCTCTCTGCCATAAAGCACGAGGAGGATCAGATCCTTAAACAGTCAGAATTTCCATTTCACAGCACTTTTTCCCAAGCAAGAACAGAGCGATAAATTCAGTATGTGACCTTAGAATTTGTAGGGCGGCAACAAAAGGATATATTCCATCCAACAATATCTTAATCTATTTTAAAGTGAAACGTTCACACTCAAGATTGTGTTGCATTTTATTTCTAGCTACAAAACAACGGAAGTTCCAACTTAGCTGACCAAGTGTGACAGTACAATGTCTGTTCACAAAAAAAAAAAAAAAANAAATGTCTTTTAAAAAAAAAAAAAAAAAAAAAAGAAAAAAAATTAAACATGACAATTAAATATGAGCATTTGGACACAAATGTTATCACAACTGCACTAACTTACAGTCACAAACATGAATCAGCTTTCCATTGGTGGTGTTCGTTTATTTGTATTAAAGCATTAAAATGGAAAAAAAAAGCAAACCAAACTAAAAGCTATGAGGATAAAAGACAGTAAAAACTAGATGAAAGAGGGTGAGGAAGAATTGGTCAGTTTTTCCAGGCAGACAGACAGACTGGTAGATAGAGGTTCTGGCTGTCTCGTTCATTAAGGTCTTCTCCTGACCCCCGTGCCACTGAGGAAAAGGCAACAGCTGTTTCCAGTATCAGTGGTAAGAATGATGGAAGTGAATTAATCCACAGATGGGGACCAGCACCTGAAGGGACCAGTCTGGTGAGCAACAACAGCCTTTGCCTGAGAAAAACACTTAAATGTTACCATATGGAGCGCTAACAGGAGACAGAGGGGAGGGAAAAGCTCTGCACATCATGTTATTGCCACAAAAGCTTAAGTATCGTATTATTGATAAGGATAACAAAAAGACTGTTTGCCTAGGCATTCCTGATTTAGAATTCATAAGCTATCAAATTGGTTAAGATGCCTTAATTAAGAGAAACTAGGTGATTAAATTACTGAACTGGATGATTCCACCCAAATAAAAGAACGTAAAATAAGATCACAAGAGAACAGAACTCAGAGATGCAAAAGCCCCATTAAAATCTGAATCAATTCCTCCTGATGATACGTTTTTCAGACTGAAGATGCATCAGCTGTTAAGCCAATATGACACTTCACGTTAGTCAAAAGGCTGAGAAGCTGCAATCATGTTTTATTAAAATATCTACACACACTATGCTGGGCTGAGGGAGAGAACCCGGGTGCCAGAAGACATGAACAATTAATTTAATATCTCTGAACTCTTATGTGTACCATTTGCAGTTCAAACACCAGAATGTGTCTGTCCACCTTTATTTGGATGTATTTTCTACACATGGCCTCAGGGTCTTTGGGGAATAACAGACTGGAAGAAACAGAGCTGCACTATCAGAAACGCTGAAAAAGTAAAGCTTAAATATATTGACAGAGCTGGAGAACTGGACAGCAAATATTTGGAGGTCACTGGACAGTTTCGTGTCTCCCTTATGAAGCATAAAACCCACTAAAATTGGAAAACAAATGTTTGTGGTTAGTGAGCCTGTGTCCTACAGCCCCGAGGGCTACGTGCAGCTGGTATTGCACCAGGGCAGAGCAGAAATCACCCTTTGCCACCAAAATTGCCACCCAGCTGGGGCAGAATTTTCACATTTTCACTCTGCCAGTTGACTGCAGGTTGCCCTTCTCCAGGCATTTCACCACAGCTAGAAATTCGAGATCAAATCAAAAGGACAGGTCTGACTTCCCACTTCTGAGAACAGGTATTTGTGCAAGTGCCACACTGCTCCTTCCTCACCCTCTTCTGTCTGATTTTATTCCCCATAAGCAATTCCAAACCTGTAACAAGCATGTTCATGTTGCAGAACAAATCAGAGGTCTTCCTTGATTTCTGCTCCCTGAAGTGTGCCCCCAGGGTATCAGCTCTGGGATCAGCAGATTAAGAAGTACGTGTGTGTACACTTCTAAGGCTTTTTTTTAGTGCTTACATTAAAACCCACATTTTATAGTAGTTTTAGAACTGCTAAAATGACAATAGATCTCTAAACTGAGACTCAGAGAAGATTTCAGCCCATTCACGTTCAGTGAGGAGGAAGGTTTACCTACTTTAAACATACTTTTACATTTCAATAGGTTAAAAAAGCTTCACTGCAAAATGAAATTTTGCAGGTCATTTACTGATTATGATTAAATCACCTTCATTTATTACCATACAGAAAATAAGCCACTGTATTCAACATGGGAGGTATTCTTAACTGCTTAGCAATTTATTCAAATACTCAGAAGTAAAAATAATTTCTGGGCTGTTCATTCATTAATAAGGGCAGATGGATGGTAGTTTGAGATATTATTTCAGTATCTTTGAAATATAATTCCTAGTTTATATAGGTCAAAGAGGTTTCCCTGTTTACATATTCAAACCTGTGCAATATGAAAAAAGATACATTTCAAGATGTGATTCTGTGAGGAGATTCAACTTCTCAGCTAAAATACACAAATATGCAGAATTAAATTAAAACACACAGCATTTTTTCTGCCCTATATTTTTCACATTGCAGGTTCCATTAACAGTGAACTTATAAAGTCAAGGCAGCAGAGCGTAGCTGTCCTACAATGCCAAGTACATATCAGTAATATGACACTGTCTTTTTCAAGAAGCACCTTTTATAATTATTTCCAAGAGTTTTGTAAGAGTTCTCCAGTCCCAACTTGGAAAGAAAGCCTTCCCCACCCTTTCCATGTGGATACTACAACGGGTGCTTGAGTGAGGGGATTTGGGTTCTGCAAAGTACTTTGACAAAGTATTTTGCCCTTGTAGAAGGTGCCAATTTGTGTAACAGTGTCTTGTAACCAAAAGGAAAATGGTTTCACAATTTCAGAGCATTTTCTCTGTTGGATAGGGGCAGCGAGGCAATGTTTAAGTACATCAACTATGTCTCTTTAATTAGGTCATTAATCAGCATCTATGAAAGCTGTTGAGATGCAATTTTTTTCCAGCTCCATATGCTTAAACTTTAGACTAAAATTTCTTCTCAGCTCTGAAACAAGTAAAATACTTTTACCATTCCTACCAGAAAAAAATAATCTGCATATTTACCTATCACTGAAATTCTTCCATGCATAGTTTTCCCTCAGTGCAGTAGCTGTTCACCTCCAACCCTGGCCTGCTGGAGTCCAAGAATAATCCACAGAGCTCCTTCCCCATACCCCAAGGGGAAGCACCACTCTCATCTGTAATGATGTAAATCCCAAGAAACTTATTTACATCAGTGAAGTCACCCAGAGGTCACAGCAAACTATTTAGCTTCCTTTGCTTCATCCTTTTGCTTTATCCATCACTTAGATCTTAAAAAAAAAAACTCACATAAGGCACTGTAAACTCAAGCATTTGCAGCAGAACTCAGGTTCCAAAATTATTTGCAGTTTGAAATGTGGCTTTAGAAGAATAATGCACAAAATCTGTGCTGCAGAAAACCTATATTGGCTCATGGAAAATAAAATGCCTTCTCACCAGATTAGGAGACTGAGAGGGAGCATTCAATTTTCTAATCTTAAGCTATATGACACAGACCACTGAATTTTATCCAGTTTGTTCTCTATCCAGTGCAATCGCTCATATATGACTAAGGCATACTTTCCAGAAACAGCTAGCCTTGAAAGATTCATAATTATCCCTTTTTACAATACTACTGCTGCTGCGTATTACTCTAAATTAATGTGAACAGAGAACTGGAATCTCAATTCAGCTGCAAATGCCATGCAACTTCACACAGTTCAGAATGCCAAGAACTTGCTTTTTGCCCTGTAACAAGGACAGTGTGTATGAACACCCCAGAAAAAGTGTGCCAGCAGACAAAGAAACTCCCCTTTGATGACATCAAGCGCTTGGATGTTCACTTCAAAGGATTGGAAATTATTTTTAGACATTCTTGGGACTTGTCTGGTGGATGTCTCCTTACAGTGCACCCAGAAAACAAGATTCTGGATTGGGGGTATTTGAATGATGAGCTACTGGCTAATTTGAGGGAGTCTTTCCCGTCTATTCTTCTCCATAATCCAGAGGCTGTAAATCCTTCTAGTCCAGGACTGTACGTCCCTTTCCCAGCAGGCTGATACGTGGGAACTCCAGCTCTCAGCACTACAATCCAGCAAACAGGGCCGATCATTTAGGCAGAAATTGAATGAGTAATTGGGCATCTCAGCATTCTTGGGACTCCTTGTAGGAGGTGGTAGGTTTATTGAAAAGCAAAAGGAAACATGGCTTAAGAAAGGAAAGCACAGTGAAATTAAAATGCTTTACAAATAATTATATTGGCAAAAATTGAATAGAAGAACAGCTTCCTAATTAGTCCTATTTTAGCCTGAGCTATCACTCCACCAGAATACAAATATTTTTATGGCACCCATATTATCAACAATTATTTGTCTTGGTGAATTATGAATATGCATTTACAAAGGCTTTCTGGAGAAGGAAAAAAAATCAGCTTTCCTAAGACAGAAGAGGGAAAAAAACTAAGTTAATAAATCATTCTGCCTCAGATCTCTGGAAGAAGTGTTAGTGATGATGTTTTACGCTTTTGGTAATTTTATAGCTACTGGCTTAACTTATCTATTGTCTGGCACCAAATTTCAACTAGCATTTGAAATTATTCAACCTGTCTACTTAAGCGTGGATATTTGTCCCTTTTCCTTTCAAAACAGAGCTTTCCTTCTGGAGACATGCATTGAACAGTTCTTGCCTGACCTATGGATTAATCAGAATTTAAATACTGTATTATTTCAATAGGCACCTCTAATATCTGTGTTTCCTGCCATGAAATGTAATTAGGGAAAATTAATTTACCAGGGGACCTCTGAAGCTTCACCTTCCTCCCATTGCTATTTGCACTGGGCGACATTGAGATGTAATTCCTTCTATTCCAAGTGTATCAGGGCTATCCTCCCCCAGACCGCCTCAGAGCAGAAAATGTCACGCAGTATTTGGAAGGTTCACAAATGTGACGTTTTCCCAGTAAAACCAAACTGTAGCAGACAGCTCAATAGGTTTATCATTGTTAATGAAAACAATTGGAAATACACTGAACATCTTGTTTCGTGACTTAAGTCAATCTGTAACTATATTAGAGATGCAAGCCAGTGCTCCAGGACAGATTATCTCCCCGTGAGTCTCTGATGGAGCTCTGCTGTTTGTAAATGCAGCTGGTGCTCAGTGTTGTCAGGTAGGATAATAAACGAGGTACACCTCAGTTCACATCCCCTGCATCGGTTTTCATGTTATGTTCTTAACCTGTATCATCCTTTCTCTTTCAACATTGATTTTGATCTGGAGGGCACACAAAAATATTCAGCTGCAGTGCAATGTTTTTGTATGCAACTTCAAAAAGTGTTTTTTCGCAGCCTGCATTCAGAATGGGCTGCAGGCCACCCTTTGAAAATTCATTATTCAGGTTATCTGGAGACAGAAACAAGGAACACATCGGCTCATCTGCGTGGTGAAAGCAGTCCATTTTTTGCTGTTGGGTTCTGAGGATTTTCCCTGTGAAACAAAGGCCAGACCACAGGGATGAGTTAGAGAAGTATGTTCTATTTAACTCAACAGTGTCAGGCATATAATGTGCCCTTTATATCTATAGTTTATTTTAACACATATCAAGGAGACAGAAAATTAGTGATCAATGTAGAAGGGAGCATGAGCTTTCATTATAAATTAATGTACAAAGACTCGGATTTCAATGATGAAATGAACATGAATCTTAAAAATTGTCTGTCTTTATGAAACAGATGAAAATTATTACAGTATATAACTTTTTGGTGACATTTTACTGCAAAGGGCATATTGTTACAAAATTTAGCAATGATGTAGCTAACGGAAATACTGCAGGGATAGATAAGATTATTTATGTAACATGATAAAACATGAAACATGGATGTATTTGAGTCATCAGGTTGCAGAATGGGAAAAATACTTTGCCCTGTGCATAAGTGAACCCTCCTGTTAAATCAAGGAGAAGCACAGATGGGATTTATTGGTAGCCAAGATTGCACAGCAACAGTCAAATCCAGTCCATCCAGTTGTGTTCTGGAGCACAAAAATCTAGTAGAAATAAAAAAAGGAGAAAGAATAAAATAGAATAAATATTTAGAGAACCTCACTTGGGTATCCACTTCAGTGGTGGGGTTTTTCCCAAATACAAACCATCCCTGCAGTGCCATGAAGATGCACTGATACCTGGATAAAAAATCCCCTACTGAAAAGGAAACTGTGCTAAAAACACCTGTAAGTAGAGACACTGCACCACAACTGGTAGAAGGTTGCTGCAAAGTAATTCTGCTCCCCAGGCTGGAGCTGGAGAAACTCAGTCCCAGAAGGGGCCCTGGCTTAACATGACTGGAGGCCTGGAATTAAATTCAGATTCTGGAATATTTCTAAGACGGAAAGAACACATACACTGACTGACTTACATATAGACATAATTGACTCCATACGAAATAATCACTAGAAGACAGAAAGCTCAGAGTTAACAGAAACAAAAACTTGTCATAAAAATACAATCTTTATCAGCTCAATGAATCTTAGCTACACTATCTTTTTAAAAAGTAATAAATCCCACACATCAAAATCAGACTGACTTATACACATAAAATTTGGGCAAACTCAACTGGACACACTTCTCTAATGCATATGTGATGGAAAAAATAGATTTTCACACAAAACAAAGGTCAAAACTAGGTTTATCTTGGAACTAAAACTTCAGTCTTACCTAAGAAAATATTTTCCCATATGTAAGTTTTCAACACGAGTCTCACTAGAATTGCATAACTGAGTTCAGATTAAAATTACTTGCTATCCTTAATTAATTACACCTATATTCCATCTTCATCTTGTTTCTCTTCCCTTGTCTGTCCTTTCTACTTTGCCAGGATAAACCATTCTGTTACATTTGCAGTTCCAACTTGACTCATACCGCTGTGATTTCCTTTAAACAAACAAAAGACAGTAAAGAAAACAGTGAGAAACACCTGCAAGCTATTATAAATTCTGAACCCACCCACACAGCCTGTAAGTTATAAGTAAATGAAAGTAAGAAGATTTAAAGAGAGAAACAAAGTGGGTTTGGGTTTTTTTTTTCTTCTGTAAATACTGGCAAACGGATGATACTGCAATCTTCGAGAAAATATTTTTACACTTTTTGGTTGTGCGCAAACAATTTCTATTTCCTGCTTTGACTGGGGATGGTTCAGTGCCATTCCTGTTATCTGAGATGTTCGTAAGGGGCTAAGCCTTGACGGGATGAAGGTGCATGACCTCACGACTCTGCCAACCGCATTGCCCAGCAAAGAGGCATGTGAGTTAGGATTTTCCTGGGTGGCCAATTTTATCACACTGATAATTTTGTTGTTTATCAGACCAAAGAGTTTCTCACTTCCTTTACACAACTGAGAAAAACCGGTCAAACAATGCAGGCTATTGCATTTTTCTTAAACTTGAGACATCTCTGATTTGTTTTGTAATAAATTATTATTCATTCAACATCTGAAAAATTTATTTTGGAGAAAAGAGAAAATGAAAGTTATAAGCTCTATTCTATACAAATACCTCCCAAAGATCTTTTGTACTGAAGCAATTCTACAAGCTTCCATCAAAATTAATTTTCTTAGGAGCAGAAATTAACGTTGCTCTGCTACAAACTAAATTCTAATGGTTAACCAGAAGTCAGAAACCGCAGAGGTGATATCATAGCTCCCTTGCATCCAGAGGAATTTTGCTCAGGACATGGCAAGCCAGGTTTTCATCCAGCAATTACATAAAGCATCAAAAGTAATCTAAATTTTTTTCCCCTGGAAATAGACATAAGCTATTATAAATTCCGTTTAGTACATTAAGATTTACTACTTCATTTTTACAACTGATCTATCAGCATTCTGTAAAGCTGAGCATCTCACTAAGATGTCAGTGTAAAAAAATATATACTTGAGTATTAAAACATCACTATAACTGAAAACAACCCAACTAAATGAATTAACTCCATTGCCACAGAACACGATGGAAGAAGTTCAAAATTAGAAAACACAGAATAATTTTTCTTCATGTGTCTGCCTTACTGTTCAGCTGGATAAAATTTAACATAGCTGTGCTTGTACTTATTATATGTAATAATAAAGGCACAGCAGAAATACTACAAAGGTGAAGGAATGGTGCAGCATTTGCCTTAATGTAAAATAAACAAAGGACACTCGTATGAAATATGAATGCCAAGAATTACAAGGTCTGAGCCCGGCCATGGAGGAAAAGTATATTGAAAAGTATGCTGAAAGTATACAAAAGTACACTGAAATATCCATTTTTTAAAAAAATCTAAAGAGTGTTATGAACAAAGGACCCATCTATTAAGTTTTTCCCCCTGAACTTTCAGCAGGGTTAATCCAGATATACACATACAGATATAGATATATGTTATTTTGCAGATCAAATTGCCAGCCTGAGAGCATTCTGAATTAGGACCATGTAATGTAACTTAGAGCAATAAGTAAGCTAGAATCATATGGCTTAATATGTATTACAACCAATAGTGTTGAGTGTTTACTACTGTTATTTATTACTTTCTTCTCTTTGTGCTTTTGTTTTCTACCAAAAGATTTATTTATTTATTCATTCTTTTATTCATTTACTAAGGAGTGATATCTGAGAAGTCATTCCTCTCCACTGGGATGGGAAGGATCTGTGAAGCCACAGGGTTATATTCAAAGTTCATTGAATGAGTTCACCACCTGCCCCTTGCATCTTAATTTAACTACCCACTCAGACATAAATCACTACAAGTTTCTAAAAGTTTCCAAATTGTTGTCTATAAAACAAATTTAAAATCCAAACTGTAGGCAAAGTGGTAGCTCAGTCAGGGGAAGAGCTGTGATTTTTTTTTGCTTTATTTTGTTGCAGAAGGACATAATTCTTTGGGACCTTGGGTTCCCCGAAGTCTGTTGGCTGTTTAAAAAAAAAGTTGACACAATCCACCACACACGGACAGAGCAACAAAGTTTATGAGGTCAAAAAATGTTCGCCTACTACAAACCACAAAGGCAGGATCTTGGTGTTAGTAGCAGGGGAAAAAAAGACTTTTCACACAGAGCACAAGTTTGACCAAGACAGGACAAGCTCTGGCAGGGAGGGACGCACTGGCTGTCTGCAAGTCAAAAGGTGCTGCTCAAGTAAACACAACAAATACTCCAACAAAATTCGACTGAACTACCAGGGAAGAGGAAGCAAGGAAGCTCAGGCAGATTACTAAAAACCAGTGGATCAGAGTTACTGGAGGTGGCAGTGCTTTTCTTTAAAGAGTTCTTAATATCTCCTGACCTAGAGTAGTAATGGTCTACTAAAATCTGAGAAACACAAACACTTTAACATTATGATGACAAAAGAAGTTCAAATAGCAAGTCTATATAACAACTCACATTTCCATTGTGTACACGTATTTATGAGGTGGTTATACATACTATGTGCACACCAGCAATAATGAAGCCTGTGCTTCAAATGCCCTGTAGCAGCACACTTTGTGTACAGCACATGTAGAATAACATTTTCACTTATGCTGTGAACTAGGTATATTATCTACCTACAACCAGCCATTAACTGTACTAATAGAGCACAGCTTACTTTAAATAAATATGTGCACATCATATGTGCATGTGTCGTACATATGTATTTATGTGTACAGACAGCATATAGGCATGGACACATAAACATATCTGTATACAGCTAACTTTTATAGGTAAGTGAATAAAAAATAAAGTTTTCTACAACTTTATTATAAGGCTATTTTTAGCCTCTATGACTTACTGAGTGTAGGGAAGCTCAATTCTGTGGTTGTAGGATTTTCCACCATCCTACTCTCCTGTCTCTGTATCACCTCCCCTCAATAAAAAGATTGTCTACTAGGCTCGTGTCTGCATTTACATGTATAAATTTCATGTGTATGTATCCATCTGTGTCCCACAGCCCTGAAAAACAGTACCTGAGAAAAATTCTTTGAAAGTTTGAAAAATTCCATTTTCAAGTTTTTACTTTGTTTGAAGCCTGTCATTCTTTGGATAGTTTACTTATTTATTTTAATGCATTTCAGGAAATACTTGTCCGGGCTATTAATCCCAGAGCCATCCCAGCCAGGACAAACTGTGTTTGTCTCGTGATTCTTTATTTGTGAAATATCATCCAGTTTTAATGTAGAAGATACCACAAGAGATGGTGCCAGGGCCTGAGCTCTCTTGCAGAGAGCAATTTGACCAGGGTGTTTAACCCAGGACTCCTACAAGGCTCCTGCCACCTCCCTGACCTGTGCTGCTGCCGGGGACCTGAGCAGTTCTGCCTGTGCCTCCATGGAATAAATCTGCAATGGTGATTATTCCATGCTCGAGCCACCTGTCCTAATGAATAACGCTTCCTGTGTAGCTGTTCCCAGATATTGGAGTTGGCTACTCAAGCTTGAAAGACAAGTGGAGAAATTAATAGCTGGTGCACAAGCTCCTTAAATGGCACAGGGGCAAAAGAGAGGGAAGAGGAATTCACTGCTGTGGCTTTCCGACAGCGCTGAAATGGGATTTGTGAGTATCAGAAGCGCTGCATCAGCATGAACCTGAGCAGACACACAGGTGAGCACTACCACAACTGCATTTTAGCTTCAATTATGAGTCACTGAACACTGATTATAATTTTACTTCAAATTTCTGAAAAAGAGAGAGGCAGAGACTTAAAAACTGATGAGTGCAAGATTACATGGGTTATTTAGCAACTGAAGGAAACAACCAACTGTCCCTCCACCCTGATCCAGCGCAGCACCAGCACCCCACTTTCTCAATTATTTTTTAAACCAGAAATTTTCCAGTAGATGTGTTTGTATATTTCTTAGATTTTTGAGTTAGTTCTGTGTGTAAGGGAGCACTGGTGAATACACACTAAATGCCCTTGCCAGTCATTTCCATCAACAGATCCTTCTGAGCCAAACAAACTGATGGTTTGGGAGCTTTTGCTACTTTTTTGCCAAACAGCACTGGATTGATTTGTTAAATTTTGTAACACAAACATGCATAGTAACAATGTCAAAGAAACACACATTTCAATGGCCTCTGGAAACTTGAAAATGTGCTTTTCCTGTGTTTGAAGCTGAAAGAAGTAAGCAATACTGTTGTCTTCTTAATTTGTTGATTTTGGTTTTCATCCAGACTTCCAAAGACCAATCCAGTGACATGCAGAAAAACAGAATTAATTTGCTCAGCAACTTATCCAACCAACTCTGTGTTATACACAAAGATAAATCTGTTAATGCTACTGTATATTGAAGATGCTTCTCTATTGTACTTAACTGCTGTGTCACTAGAAGTTATCTGCATGGAGACTTAAAAACACCCTTAGATTAAATTCAAATGGACGTTAAGCATACATATAATACATTCTTACATCCAGCATACGTGTGTTTCGATTTTTTAATTCAAAGTGACTGATTGCTGATGAAATTGAGTTAGCTAGTAGGTTTGTAGGGGCAATATCAGTCACTCTGCAAATTATTCCATCAAAGAAAAAGCCAGAAGTACAGACACTTCATTTACACAGGGCTCTCCTCACCACCAGAGCTGGCTCACCCATCTCATCTCTCCTGCTCAGCTGCTTGGAAAACAAAAAGCATCTGCTCTCTAGTTTTAGCTGGATAGTTGAACACATAGGGCAGGATAAAAGTGTACATTTATTTTTCAGCCTTGCTTACAATGATAGACCCTCTCTTTAAGTTCTTCCATTCTCAGCATTTATTACAACCAGCGATCAGTACCTGCAATTTTCGGAGCACCTCCAGCAACATCTTTTTATAAAAATGTGATACCATTGATATAACACAAATGACTGATCCATTCTACTTCAGGAAACACTGCTGCACCCATGGCCCAACCTCCCAGCTCTGTTCTGCTATCACTTACTATGACAGTTCAAAATTATGTCAAACGGCACTTGATTTTACTGCTCTCCCTGAGCAGATCTCTGCCAAACTTAAATTCCTGCAGGTATTGCTACAGAAAAAAAAATTACAAAATTACTCACTGCATACAACTGATTTTCTGTTACAATGCCCTGCAGTTCTACTCAAACCAGTGAAGCTTCTGCCATTGGCATGGCTGAGAATTGAGCACGTTCCCTTCAGGAACCAACACTCCCTGCCAGAGCAGGGCAATAGGGCAGCCACTGCTTTTGAACCTTATACAGCCGTGTTCTGTACTGCCACAGAACCCCAAACATTACCACTGCTGCACAATTTCTGTTTATTTCTTTATTATTGCTGTCTTGGGCCGTGGAAGGAGCCTTCCTAAAGGCCATGTTGTGAGGGACATATCACACCAAGAGCCACAATTCTGCTGCTCTAGTCTGTGAGCAGATTGATTTGCTTTACTTCTCCCTCATTCCTTTTTCATGTTTTTGATCTACTGAAAAACTGTTTAAGGGAGAAAAAACAAGTGTCTCCCCCAAAATCCCAACTGTGGGAATGTTTGGTTTTTTTGGCAGCACTAATATTTATCCCATACTTACTAGGAATTCTCCCCTGTGCTAAGAATGTTGGTTTTACAGCTCAAATATCTAAACATGTAGCATTTTATCAGTATGCTGTTTTTATCCCCTCTCTATGCAATTTTGGAGCAGTTAGGAAAAAGAAAACATTAAAACAAAAATCACCATCTTTGAGTGTCTGTGAAAATTTATGTACTAAAAAGCAGCTGTAAAATTTTTAATGTTTAAATTAATGTTTTATGTTTACAATAAAAACTCTCCAGCCATGAAGGGCTTTTAAAAGCTACATGCTAAATACAAGAAAAAACCAAAGCAAACAATAACACTCCCATGAAGCCCAGCTTCAACACGCAAAATGGCAAATAAGACTTTTGTGCAGACTTCCTAAGTTTGTGTGTCTTTTTCTACAATAATAAAAAAAACCCCTTAGCAATGTCAAAGCAACAAAAAAGAGCTGGTTAGAATGTGAAGGCAAAAACCTTGTAATTCCTTAATGATAGGGTTTTTTCTGCAGTTGTGAATGTATTTGTGATGGTCTGGTTTACTTTTTTATTTGAATTGTGTTATAAATAAAACAGCTTCTCTCCTCCCCCTCTTCTGCCAGCTGTAAGCACTCTGTCCTCCAATAAAGGTTGAAACAAATGAATAGGTTTAAAAGAGACCATTATGCACTTGCTAGTGCAGAGTGAGGAGATGAAATGTTGCCAAATCATTCTCCTTTTAAAATCAATAGAGATTCTTGTTATTGGATTCAATGGGGGTATAATTAGGTTCTAAACTCACACACTGTCTTGACAATGTGGGTTTCTTTACCTCTTTGATTCCTGTTTTCCCCCCAGATATGGAGAAGTCTCCTGTTCCAAAGTGCTCTCCGTTTGAACAGCATTTTAGCCATTTCTCCCCTGAAATACTTGTGACACAGCCTGGAGAAGGCAGAGTGAGCACAAATAACCTCTATTACTTATCCTGAATTTCAACCGTGAGTTACCACCAGAGAGAGCCCAGCCCATCACCCAGCAGACATTCCAAGCCTTGATCTCCTCCGTGCCCTGTCCACCCTCACCGTTCCTCAGTGACCTGGTCAGAGAAACCCACACACTGAGCCACCCTTGCCATTTGCAGCCCAGTTTGGTTTTGCGGGTCCCGCTGGAGGGAGACTGACTAAGCCCAAATGTATTCAGGCTGAATCAGATATAAATCTGTCCCACAACCTGAAATTATTTTCAAAACCCCTGTCAAATTCCAAGAGGATGATGTAAATTCCAAGAGGATGATGTAAATAACTTCCGTTTGTAAGGTTCAGATAAGGAGGACCTGGCATACACGATATCTGACTGCTGGACTCCAAATCAGCCACTGTGAAGTCTTGAGTCCACTCCCAGCAATCTCTCAATGAAAGTTATATATGACTTTATAAACTTGCTTTTATAAACAGTGCACTGAACAACAACAAAAACGTGTAAAGTCACATCATCCCTCAAAGTCCAAGAATTCAGTCGTCTTTTTCAATCTTCTCCATCATGCACAGATCCCATGCAAATAGTTTTAAGACTTATCCACAGTGCTACTTTCATAAATGAATTTGTCAGCCTTTGCTTTGTTCCAAAAGAAGGGATGCAAGAGCAGTGTTTTAATTGTTTCTTGGTTAGAGGCATTTTTAAAAAATTACTTCATAGCACTTAAAATGCTGAATATCCTTTCTTCTATTCTCTAGAAACACACACAAAAAAAAAAAACCACCAAAACCAATTCCTCATTTCCTCTCTTATTTGTTTGCAGTAGAAATTTTTTCTCGTGTCAACTCTATTTTTTAAATACACATAACTCAAAAAAATCAAAGACAGAGAGTATAAAGAATAACATACAAGCTTCGATGTCCATTTGGGCAAGTGAATTAAAATTTATTGTAGGTGATAACAGTGGTTTCACCTTCCTATAGTTTAAATAGGTTGTTCCACTCAACAAGAGCACAGGTCACCTTAGAAAAGGCCAATCCTGCCTGGTTAATACCTTGCAGGAATATTGGGCAGAGTTGTTTGTAGAAGGCATGGACACATTTCCAGCTTCAACTATTTTCAATATTTGTCAATGCTGTAAAACCTAAGAGTTGAATGATTTGAATACATCACTTTCCATTCTGATAAAACAGTTGCCAGAACTTCAAGCACTGAGACCTGAAGCTCTTAAGGTTCCTCTCTTCAAGGATAAGGGAAAGCTTTTAAAAATATGTGTGCTTATAAAGTATAAATACACATACAGACACGCAAACATTTCAACAAGTTTCTGCAGAGGACTTCTCAAATTATTACTGTAACGATCTTCAAAGAGGGTTTCTGAGGACTCTTTATATAAAAAACTATACAGAAATTTTGCCCAAAACCATCCCAGCAGAGATGGGTCTGGAGAATATCCAAGTCCTAAATATGGATTTTCTTGAAGAGATCTCACACTTGTTTAGAAAGTGAGGCAGCACTACTGCAGTGAACATATTTAAGGACATGTATTTAGATTATTTCCAAAATGCTCTTCACATATTTAGCACAATCATCTCAAGATTTGCACAACTAGATTTTTTGAGACACTCTGTGCTCAGCTCTTCCTTCAGCCTTTGTGTATCCATAATTAGTCCATAACCATGATTAATCACTTTTTAAACATACCAAATATATACACTGCTCTTCTATAGATGAGATATTCCAACTGCAAAATATTTGCTATTAACAGATGAGGATTTCAGACATTTTATTAGTTCATATTAGGGCTGTGACAAGCAAGTCAATTGCATTACGCATCAGAGAAATGAAAATATCTTCCAATCAAGGGGGAAAAAAATTTAGATTTTCATTTAGTTTTCCCCAAATTTGGAATCCTCCATGCAAGTTTCTTCTACAATTAGCCACTTGTGCTGAACACAGTTCGACAGAAATGGGATCTATGGACTGAGAGCAGCAGGAACAGAATCACCGTGAGCATTCCCAAACACCACATTACTGGGGATGAAGGAGCAGCAGCCCTTTTGTACTCAGCAAGGGTACAAAGCTAAGGGTAGTAAAAAAATAAAAGAAGCAGTGACATTTTAAAAGAAACTATCCCTCTATGGCCTTGTCCATAGCCATAACTCTAGAAAAGAGCTCCTTGTCTAATGCACCCTCCAGGATTAAGAAGGCAGAGATATCATGCTATATATTAAAATTAGTATTTCTTGGCCTTGAATAGTTTCAGATCGGGCTCCTCATGTCCTGGACATGATTCAAATAAGCAAATTCTCCACTGGGTAATTTAACCTGCTCATGTGGCTGGTAGCTAAGATTTACTACCTCATCATTTCAGTTAAAATTTACAAAATTAGGTTTGGACAGTGGAGGGAACACCAAGAGCAGTTACAGCATCACTGTCTTGTAACGGGGGATGTGAAACAAATTTGACTAGAGTAATTCCTAACTACTATTTATCTGTAGATTAAAAACAAATTGAAACAATAAACCCCAGGGACAGGAATCAGACTACGTGCACTTTCAGAACAGTATATAGGAAACATGAAGGAAAATTCTGTAGAATTACTCAAATTTTCCTTCTACAGGCACATTTTAAATTATCATTTTTACACAAGCCACCTAGATACAATCCAGACTCCACTGCTGGAGAAAGTTTGCACTATATTACTCCCAACATACAAAGATTTTCTGGAGTTCCTTTCTCTCTCTGCCTCTATCTAAGGTATTTGAGTTGGCCCTAGGAGGGGGACATTTTGCCCTTGTGCTGTTCACTGCCTTAATCTGTTATCACCAGATCACTGTGCCAGTTACCCTCCCAAACCTCTAATTCATGTTGACAGTAAGGTATCAGCCACAGCATTAACTACCCGATAAAAGAGAGCGCTCCTGAGGCTTGCACATCCCAGTCAAGTGGGTTTCACTGAAAAGTGTCTTCTTACCAATAATAACAGACAATTGCAACATTTTCTTAAATGAGCACCAAAATCGAGATGTACTTTGTACTGTTATAGATAGTGATTTGTTTCTCTTCCCTCCATTTCATTCCCTCAGTCAGATGTAAAACTTTCTGCAACTGGAAGAGAGAGAGGTAAAAAACCAACACCAAAATCTCAACAGCTCTGTATTTAGGGTGAGCCTCTCCGCAGCATCACAGCTTAGGAGCTCCAAATGTAGACGCACTCATCAGCTCCTCCAAGCAGTTGCATGGCCCACAGTTCCTGCAGCCCTGAGGCACACAGAAATTTGTACCTGTGAGAGAAAAACCCTGTGGCCAAAACTGCAATTAAAGCTTGGTTCTTCCCATAGCTTCCAAAGAATTGGGTTTATTTCAGTTCCCTGCGATGCAGTGCAGTGTTAGTCTATTTACAGCACTATTTACATTAATGCCCAACCCAGCAATCATCCTGCAAATACATCACAGCTGGTTCAGGGCGGATATGGAAGAACACCGTTCTGCAGCAAAACAATGTTAAAAAGCAGTGTGACTCCATGCTCTGAGAAAGTCTTTGCAATAAAATGCATGGGTTTAGATTGCAATATCCTGGTAGGACACATGCATCATGATAAAAAGTCCCCACAAACACACAAGCCTCCCAAGCCCAGAGTAGCCCAAGTCCCAGACACATCATCCTGGCAAACCTCAAGCAGGCTCAGAGAAGCAAATTGCCTCCCAGGACACTCTGCTCCTCCCAAAACTTCCAAGTGTCTCCTCTTTCCTCCATAACTTGCCAGTCTCCACTGTATGGCTCTGCTGGCATTACAGATACAATTGTATTTAAATAAAGCAAGCCCAGCATCTTCATCTAAATGTTAAGGAAATATTTATCAGCACAAAGGCAGTCTCAACCCGTACAGTGTTTACAATGGTTTTTATCTTCAGGCTACATTAGGATTTGCTGTGAAATGGTATTTGCAATGGCTTGTGAATCATTGCCAAATGTGGTTGCACCAACCATATTGCAAAGCTTTGCACAGCAGTAATCACGGGGTATGTCTGACACTGGGAGCAATTGGTACAGAAGAGCAGTAAAAAAAGATGGTCTGTTCTTTTCTCACTTAATCCCTTCTGTTGAGGCACTCTTAAAATTCAGAATAAAATATGAACTAAGATAACAGATGCCCTTAATGAGGCCCTCTGTTACTCTACTCGAGTATCTCCAAAAAAAATAAAATATATTGGTGCTGTTTCAGCAACTAAGACAACAGAATTACAGGGAGCAGAAAGTTTGTGATTCTTTGGGGCAGAGAGTTATCTCACACAGGAAGGAATAGCTGGTGAGCTTGGAGGCACTGATACAAGTTGCAGAATGCTAAGATATCGTTTGCCTTCACTTCTCAGCATACTTCTCTTGATACTAAACCCCACTCCCCTCCTTAAAACTGGAGGTAAATAAATAACTGTAACTGAATAGATTAAAAACATGCAAATGCAATTTCTGCTTTATGAGAAAAACTACATGTATAGAGATTTTAATGCAGAAAATTGCTGCTCCTTGTTTAAGGGACACATTCTCACTCAATCTGATAATTACACTTAGCTCATCCTCAAATGTATAAACACAGAATATTGGATCTGATAAAAAAGTGCAAAATCGATCTCATACACTTCTAATTCTGCAAACCAAAACAAACAAATAAATCATTCTAAATACTCCAAAAGATCCCTCCAAAACCTATTAAAGTCCTTTTAGACTCAAAAATCTTCATATTTAACAGCATTTTGTGTGTAATCCACAGAACATCTAGAGCAACTGCCACTTGGGATGCACAGCTACAGAGCAGCATTTCTGATTATCCCAGTATAAATGGCATTTGAACACACCTGAGCACTACTAACCTACATCTCAGTTTTTTTCAGAAGATTATGCAGTGGTGATAAGCTCAGCTTTGCAAAGTACAAAATCATTAATCTGCCAGCAAACATTATTTGGCATTTGCTTATTGCTCTAGAAAAAAAAAAAAGATTCATCAATGATTAATCTTAAGAAATAAAACTTTATACTCAGCATACTTCCTGAGAACAAAATATTAAATCTAAAGGTTTTTTATAGATCTTCTTTATAATAGATGTTTATTGTTTTCAAAAGAAATTAATTACTGTATTGAATAGAAAAACATTACAAACTAACTAGTTTGTAATGCAACTGGAGAAACTTTATACACTAATTCTTGAATAATTAAAATGCACTTATCTCTGGTATAGCATCACCTTTTAATATCGCTAAGCTACTCTGTGTGCCTTTATATGGTCAGATCTCATTTTGATCCAAGGTCCAATCTGAACTACCTTCAGCTGCCTCTCTTTACAGCATGTTATTCATAAATATTGCATATGATCCTATATTCCTCTAAAACAAGAGATGATAGACTAGTGAGAGGCTCAGAATTGGTTGCTGGGGATTTACAGATAACAATAAGATGCAAAGAATCATTTTAAAATTCAGTAAGGAGTCCAATGATTTTAAGTTCAAAATTGCCATCAACAATTATCAGTTACTTAAATAAAAGAAGAGAATCTCAAAAGAATTGTGTGCGTGTCACTCCTACCTTGACAAAAGAAACATATTTTTAATCTTCTTACATCACATATCACAGGAGGTCTCTAGTCACTTCAGTATAGTAGGAGAGAAAAGGGGGAAGTTATACATTTTCAGGCACTAACAATTTAAAATTAAGGCAAGGATAAATACTGTTAGTAAAAGCAAAAGACAGTGAGGAAAGCATCTCAGCTTGTGGAATAACAATATTGTTAAGTAGAAATGGTTGTTTTCTGAACACAGTCATTTTATAAAATGTACAGTAAAGCTTTTATATGTAAATTACTCAAACTCAGAAACCTTTCACTTCAAATTGAATTGAGAATAGCTTGAAGAAGAACACTTTAGTGAAAACGTGCTTAAAATGAACAAAATCAAGAACAGCTAAGGTGCACATGCAAGGTTTCACCGGGAACGAAAAGATCCCTGTAAATTAATATTTGATTGATGCACTGCTAACAAAGAAGGATAAAAAAATTGGCTTCAAATATATTTAGATAGCCTCTAAATACATGAACCTACTTTTTCTTTGAAACAGATTATATTTGTTAAACTGTGTATATTGCCACCGAACACATAACTGTGTTACATGAATGATTAAAGCCACTACAATAGAACTACATTATACAAATAATCACATTATCACATTTAAAAGCTCTGTTTGCTAACATACTACAATAATGAAATTTTCCCTCACCTTTTGAACTAAAAATCATATGATATCATCACTGCAATTTTAACTTGCCAACATCCCTTAAAATAATCCAATCAAATCTGATGGTCACACTTGAACTGTTCTGTACCAAAGCATCGTGCCAGGTACTCCATGAAGGTACCATAGGCTGGAAACTGTTTACAAATCCCACACGGATTTTAAAAGAAGTGGTATATGAAGCAATTGCCATCTCTGTTGTTTTTACCAGTTTGCAACCATATTTACTCTCAGGTTTTCTAGCAAAGCTAGGCATCTCTAATGACGTCCTGCCTGGAAATGCCAATTGACACAGATCATGTTTTGGGAATGCCAGCCTAATAATTTTATTTTTGGTATAAATTCCTGGTAATTTAAGTACTGTGACAAAACTTACTGCACTCCATATGTTTCTATTTCATTCTCTGTGACTGTGTTTCACTCAACTGCTGTACCAGGGCCATGTACACATAAAACTGTCTCATGGCACTCTCACTGTCAGGCTGATGAAGGGGATGAGGTGGCACACTGAGGTATCTGACCATGGGCAAATAAAACAATTGTTGGGCAAATGTGAAGGAAAAGCAAGGCTAGCCTCAAAAAGAGGATATAACCCTTACCAGAAATTAACTTACACAGACAGTCACTTTAATAAATCTCTCCTGGCATAGTAGCAAAGGAAAATCTCTTTGTAAGTCTGTGCCCTCAGTAAAATTATTTTGAATTTGCTTATTGATTGTATGCTTCCTCCTGTAAGAATATGGAAATCTGATTTTATTCCATGCTTGTATGCTAATTCTTCCTTTGGATTTGAAAGTGGCTACTGATTACTGTAAAAGCCAGGGGACATTTGTCTTATAGCAAAATTTGGTCTTCAGTTTATGATTTTGTGAGGACAGCAGGCAAATTTAAGCAGTAACCAATAAGAGGGATTGATCTTGATTACCATTGTAACTAAATAGTGATCTTCCTCCCATCATCTAAGAACAGTAAAATTAATTCTAACTAAAAAGATTAAGATATCTGACATTAAAAATAAATCTGGGGCCAGGTAAATTGTAAGTGCAATATACAATTCCCTTTGTGTGAGGTCTCCTCACCTGCATTTCCCACCAACATTGACGATAATGAAAAACCCAAACCAAAACACAACCTGGTGATATTTCCTCAATTATCAAAGAGAAGTACTCACCTGAGGTGAGCGAATGGGTAGAATTTTGAAAGACGCTATTATTACAATTATAAACCAAAAACTAAAATTTTATTATATCCCTTGCTAACTGATATTTCAGTTATTAATGCTGAACTCCATCTAACTTACCTGAATGCTTTTGCACTGTTTCTCCCTCTCTGTTGCTGAATGTGTGTACAATACCATGAAGGAGACTTAGGTATACTGCAAAGGTTATATTTTAAGATGATATGGGATGGCTGCATTTGACTTTTTAAATCTTTCTCACTCTACTTCAGAAAAGGAATCAGAAATCCATCTGGTTTTTCCAGACTATATCTTTTGGTGAAAGTAGATGGATATTTTTAGCATGCAAAATGACTTATGAATTTTTGAACATTTATTAAAAGCAATACTGCGGAACATTTCAGGAAACATAACCCACCAGAAATCCTTTTGTGTTTATTTCTAAAACAAATCATATTTTTCTCCCCTGAGTAAAATGATATATCTAATGACAGGAGACTTAAATGCTAAAAGTACTTTCAGTGCTTTCAATCATTGTTGTACATGGTTGTATTTCACTTGTGTGTTCAGGGAGCGAACATGCAGCCCAAGTTCCTAACAAAACAACTCTGAGTTAACACTTAGCTTGATTTTTTTAAGATAATATTGTCAAAATCTTCCTACTAACATTATTATAAAAGACCCTTCCCAAGGCATGTACAGCTGGGCTGTGGCTGTGTGTCCTTTTTTAGAGGAGTTCAAGAAAGAGTTTCATGTCTATGGGCAAAAAATATCCTTTGCTCGATGTAGTCAGACCTAGGCATTTAGAAATAGGAATGAGGCCTTACTGTTGATCTTTTCCAGTGACAAAGGCAAAACCTTTTAGGCAAAAGTCTGTCTGAGAAAGGACGATTTTGCAATTCACAGGTTCCCAGTTCCCTTAAGGCACCTCTATCCAGGACCTGCCTTTTCGTTTAGTGATGTTTGACACTGTGGAGGAAGAAACAGAAATTCTTCAGTTCCTCATGATAAAATGTTGTTTTCTTAATTTTACTACCTAAAAGACATAGTATTCTGTTTTACCTTCTTTACACACAACTTTCTCAGGCTTGTTTTGGGAAAAAAATCTTTTGGAATTGTGTAAATGGTCAGAATACAGATATTCGACATAATTTGTTGCGACATTCAGGAGAAATAAGGCCAAGTTAAGCTAGGATACTAACAACAAAATTAGGAAGCAGAAACAGTTACAACTAAAATGTTAAAGAATTGTACCTAGGAATAGAGTGACACAAATGAAGGAACACTGACCAACATCTCTTTCTCACACTAACTTGCCACATCTTAGCCATAGTTTTTGCTCCAGGTCTTATTATAGTAACTGCTACTGCTAAAGAATTTAGGAGGTTAAGCCATGAATCAGAGTCCCAATGTGTTACCAGCTCGACAAACACTGACAAAAAATGGTAAGTACTCCAGGACATCCCTAAATGCATTACCAGTGTATTTTCTGATTTTCCTATGATTTGAATACAGAAATATTTAAAACACAGAGGTATTTGTAAGAATTATAGTATTCCTGTAACTTCCTGCAACAGAAGCGGATTAGACAACAATACAAATGCTGTAAAAAATCTGTTAATTCAGTCTCCGTTTACCAATGATAACTCTGATGGCACAAGAAACCAAAAGTATTTAGGATACCTAAGCAGAAAAATAAGGGCTTTTGTCCCCTGAAAATAACCTAAAGAGAAAACTTCATTAAAACGTGCGCAAATCACCGAGCACCAGCACAGCAGTCCTGGCCCTACAGAGATTGAAAGACCCCCAAAAGGGGCAGTGCTGCCTTTCACCTGTGACACAGCCACAGGGGCTCAGCGCCCACCAGTCCCCAGAGCAGCGAGGAGCGAGTTGTTGTAATGAAGAGCAGAGGTATACAGCCTTTATCAGATGAGAGGGGATTTGTCAGAGATTAATAGAATTCCATTGTAATATCCATATCTCACAAAGGCATACTCTGACAGGGTCCAATTACTTTCAACAAGCTGGGCCTGCTACATGGACCCTCTGAACCGGAATGGCCCTCCAATCTGTATGCTTTCGTTCAGACAGATAACACCAACGTGTTTCTCTCTGTGATCACTGCCTAACTTAAATGAGTTAATCTCGTTTTCCAGATGAATTGTTATTTTGTCTCCCGCAGGCTGTGATTACCGGATAAAAGTATTGTGTTAACAGGAGGGCCAGGGTCTTTTCAGCAGCGGATTCCACAGTCAGATAACCAGCCAGAGAGGCTTTCACTTGCTTGCTTGCTTGCTTTTTTTTGCTTTTTTTTTTTTTTTCTAATATGAAGTAAGAGAGTGGCACTAACAGGAGAAAACTGTGAAATGACACAGAGATAAGCCTTCCTAAATAATTACGTAACTTTGTCAGAGGTCAGAGGGGCAGTTTATCTTCATATTTCAAGAGAGTGTCCCAGTGAACCAATCTCATTTACAGCCTACCTTTACATATTTTAAGATGTTATTTGCCTTTCAGTTCATGCCTGGCCTTTCTTTCTCTAATGGCCTTTGTTTCTGAAGGCATTATAATGTGCTTGAGAAGTTCACAAGGGAGTCTGTCAGAATATAAATATTTGGAAGAACTGAAAACTATCTGGACAGTATCAGAAAACAGGACAAAAAAAACAAGCCCATGATTTCACAAACAGCTCTCTTCAACTGATGAAGGAAGAGCCATATGGTGAGAGTTATAGTCTATAGCACATTTTCCTGAGCTAATGTGTTTTCTCAATGACAACAGTGAGATTCGTCATTTCCTTTTCTCGACAAGATGTGAAAAAGAAAAGGCCCCACTCTAATGTTAATTCTTAAAAAGTACACCGGGGTGCAGGGAAGGCTTAACGTAGGAGAAGCACCTGCCTAGTGTAGGAAACACCTGATTATACAGCTGTGCCTTGACAACCAGGACAACCCTTTGATAGCCAAGAAGGACTTGCACATTGACCCCACTCAGGCAAATTCCAACCCGCCAACTGCAGCGGAACTGCACGAATTACGTCAAGTCCGCGTGGCTCATGTAGTTTCATCCATATAGAAAAAAATCCATGAAACTATGTGTTATTTCAGTATCTAATGCCAAAAGGTAAATAAAATTTGACCTCCAACTGCAGTAGATTTCTCCAGTGTCTCTCCCAGTATGGAGATCCAAGTTGCTCCTGAGGTGGGTTATGTCACCAATTCGGAAACAAGATGCAACATCCGATCGCTGGCAATGTGTCAAACGCTGCCCATGAAACGCAGTCAATAAGATCATGAAAGCTTCCTGACAGAAAGCCACAACCTTTGACTGCAAAAAGCCAATGTCTTCAGCAAAGTATGAATAAATGTTGGTGCGGGATGTGCATCCAAAGCACACTGGGGCACAAGTCTGGGGCAGAGCCTTTGAGTCCTGGGCACCCAATTCTGCAGAGCTGGGGCCTGGCAAAGAACATCACAGCTTCCTTTATGTTCCCGTGCCCACGTTTCCTTTCACAGGAAAGGAAAGGCTGAGGCTGAAGTGAAAACCAAATCTGACAAATATCAGTCTCTACACATATGTTTGGGCTCCATCTTTCTTACACAAAGAATAACTGAAACCCGCAGGTATGCAAGTCATTCTTAGGTGGCCAGGTAAATTAATGAAAAGATAACACATTTTGGAGTTTCTATACGGCAGAGTTTAAATATTTCTGTATCTCATAATGAAGTGAAAAGTCTGTGCAGCTGGAACTGCTGCCATTATATCACTGACTTCCATTTTGATCAAGTTGGTAATATTCTCATTTCTGGCCAGAGACAGTAAGTTCAACCTCTATAAAGGGAATAAGCTCATAATCCATCATTTAAAGGTCCCTGATATTTTTCAAAATGGCTGGCAATAACCTAATGGTTCACGTTCTCTCATGAAAACAAGCTTTATGCATTACATACAACAGAATGCAAAAACGTCCATACAGTGTAAGCAAACAGTCAATCACATACTTAGGGTGAAAAAAACAAATTTACAGTAACAACATGTCTTCACCCACAAAGGTGAGCAGAAAAGATGGTTTTTACACAGTAGGAGTTTTCCTCAGGAGTATAAGGAATCATATTTGCTTGCTGGGCTACAAAAAGCATATTCCAGTCTTCTTCTCCACCCTGCACTGTGTTTTATTCTGCTTAGCAGGAGACCAGTGGTGCTGGTAGGAGAGTGTGAAGGGCTCCTATGCATCATCATAAACAAGATAAGCAGAATTATTTCCTAAATTGCAAACAACTACAGCTATAACAAATCACTGAGGGGAGCAGGGGACGCTGTGGGCACAGTGTGGGCACAAAGATGTGAGCTTTTAGCAGCTTTTGTCAATGCTGCTGTTGCTGCTGGAGGAGCAGGAGGCTGGTGTGACTTTGCCTTGTCTTTGTCAGAAGAAAGAAGGAACGGTGTTTTTCTGTCCTTTTTTACAAATGTTTTGATTGCATTGCTTCTCTCGACTTAGTCTAGGAAAGGGTAGGCCTCAGCAGAGATCTCAGAGGCTATAGGTTCCCTGAGGTATATCCTCAGCAGGAGGATTTTTTTTCCCCTTTTTCTCGCTTAATTAACCGATCGGATGCGGGAAAAAAATATGAATAATCATCAGGCAGCGTCATTTAGAGACTGGTCACTTAGACTAACCCGTGATGAGTCCATACACAGGCACACAAGGGATTAAGCTCCCAGCGCAGCTGTAACCAGGACTGCTCACATCCTGGCTCTGGGGTTTGTGCAGGACACAGCCCTGACATTCAGCTCATTATAGGGAAATTCCGAAATACTGGTCAATAGTCCTATTTCAGATCTCAGTGGAAGAAAATGCTGGTCACAATAACACAAGTAAACACTCCTCACAAAAAGTCTTTTTCTAGACAAAGCCAACACTACTGTAGCAGAAATGATGCTAGTAAGAAGTGATGTGAATTGGTAAAAAAGAAGCTTGATCAGCATGATGGAGACAGACAGTCAGAGACACAAATTAAATCTCAAACACAAATTAATTTCTCATTCATTTTTCTGTACACCAGTGCTAGAAAACACTTTGCAAAAGTTGCATTGAAGGTAGCAGCTGGAAATCATATTGTTTCAAAAGCTGAAAATATTCTCTGTGGAAAAATTTTAAACCCATAAACTTTTCTTTTTCTTAGTTTGTTTTCTTTTTTTAAACACTGCATTAAAGTGCATGCAGAGCAGATCCATGAATCGATATATGACTTTATTTTTTTTTAAATTGCCAGCCTGTTTTATTCGGTGGTCTTATAAACATAAAATTGATAAAATGGACAGCTTTCTTTCTAAGCTAGCTTACATCTCTCCTTCTTTGAAAGCTTCCTAAACATGCAAGCACTCCATAAAAAAGTAACTGGTGCATGCAGAAGCAATGCAGTTCACAAATGAAGCAGTATAATGTCAATGGTTTGAAATTGTTCAGTCTCAGTTGTTTTCCAAGTCAATGCACTGGCAGTCTTGCCTGAATGCAACTAGTCAATAGAGAGAAAATAAATAGAGCATTTCCAGGATTCACCCACCAGCACTGAAAAGTGTCTGCTTACTATTACACAGTTTTAACATGTCATAATCATTTTTCACAGTATAGAAACCCTCCTTATACCTTGGACAAAGAATGAATGCCTATTTTAGCACCCTATACATATCTTCTAACAGAAATTCTAAGCAAACTATATTAACTATAGTATTTTAAGTGGTGTTATTAAAGTAGAATCTGAATTATTTAGCCTATTTTTAATGCTAGGTTATGAACAAAAATTTCCAATTTGGATATCTAAAAGCAGAGACTTCTGTATTTGGATTTCTGAACATACTCATTTCTGTAAATACCTATACATTGAACAAGCTCCCTGTAATTTCAGGTAGAATTGAACACCACGATTTATGCACAGTGTCATCCCCATAAAGAATCCTATTGACTATTGAGTTGGACAGGTTTTGCTCACATAGGTAAAAGCTTTAGTGGCACAGCTCTGTGACTCTAAACACCCAGACATTCAGCAGCAGAGATACACATGTCCCTTATCTTTCTATCTTTTATTTCCCCCATGCTGTATGACAAGTGCCATGTCAAACAACACCACTGGGCTGAATGCTACACAAAGAGAGGAAGGAAGTAGATAGGACAGACACATTGCTACACTTTTTGGAGGAAAAAAAAAATGGTTATGCCTGCTTCTCCAAGCAGCTGTATGCTAAATTGCATCTAAGGTGCTATGCTCACTTAGATAAGGTCCTTGCAATGCCACATAATTACAGAAAGGATCTGCCATAGTCTGAAAAATGAGAAGTATGTCTTTTCCAATCCCCTGCCTTGTTATCTGTCACCTGGATGAAAATCCTGAGGAAAAAAATAAAGAGGGGGCAAAAAATTCCCCTTCAGACCCAAGAACACACTAACGCCCACGGATATAAATGTTACAATAAAAGAGCAGGACGACTACTAGCAGAGCTTTTATAGCTTAACAGTATTTTGACAACAAATGTTCATATTTCATTTGAAATTTATGAAACCTTTGTGCCTGTAATCCCATGAGCAGCTACATGGTAAATGAAAGTAGCAGGCAGTCTAGATTAATAATATTTTGCTTCATAGTGGAAGAACATTGTAAGGAAAAGAAATCTTGCTTTATCTGCTCTCTTTTTTTGTTTTTTTTTACAGTCTCTGTATTGAAGCAGATTCAGAGCTCTAAAACCTGCCTGCAAATATTCACAGATGCCTTATTAATTTATGAGAAACTGAAGGACCCATCACAAGGTATAAGCAAGCAATTTCGTAATAACAAGTAGAGGGGTATGATACATGGCAAAATACCACAGCTCCTAGTGTTAGAGAGCTACCAGCGGTTTAAATCAAGTTCAAGGGGAATACCTGGAGTAAGCGCCTGTACTTCATATGCTAATAAAAATTGGTATGGAAAAATCCATTGCCCTATGAATCATAACCCTTGCTTTCACATTTTCACAGTTTAGACATACATGTATGCTAAAAGCCCAAGTGTGGCTTCTTGCACTTAAATGTCTAAGTGTCTTCTTCAACAGCTCTATTTATCTTCAAACACATCCAACAAAACCTGTTGGTGTTTTCTACATTTTTAAAGTAGTCTCTCAGTGCAAGCTAAAACAGAAAATATGATGTGGGCCTAGAAAGTAGAATTTTGGGGGGGACTGTTTGTTTTGTTTTCTTAGAGGTTTTTTTTTTGTTTGTTTTGTTGTTGATTGTTATTTATTTGGGGGTTTTTGTTTGTTTGTTCTTTATGTTTATACATTTTTTTGAGTTCTCATGTGGACTTATCTCACATACACAAGGTATATTAGGATGGTAAGATTACACTGATGTTTGCCTTTCAAAGAACACACCATTTTATAAAAGATGATTTAGTGGTACATGGAAGAAAATAGAAACACCCACCAAACCTACAGTCCTAGGTTTTCACTACTACACTGCAATTAACAGTTGCCACCAAAACCAGAACATGAGAGTTATATTGTTTGCATTCTTTGCTCATAAATGCACTGCAGATTGTCAAATATACTAGCAACCAAAGGAAGCCTTCCATCAGCATCTGTGCTGAGTGGATTCAATAACAGTCTAACCAATTTACTATAAAACTTTTATAGAAGCGTTATATACTTGCATCAGGTTCACAGTTTTATTAATTTACACAGATTTTATGGTTTCTTGAAGTTCTTATGTCTGAAGGAATGAACTGATACTTGAAGAAAGCTGAGCCTAGTGAGAAAATGATCTGCTTAAATACCATTCAGTCTCATAAAAGAGTAACTATACAGTAGTTATACCACCATCTACATTTCCATATTTATAAAAACTGATACAGGTATAATTGGTTAACAATGTCTGCTCCTTCTAATGCAAACTAAAATAAGTTTTATTGATCAGTTTTGTGGTTTAACTGCTGATTTGGAGGGGAATGGGATGTCTTGAAGGAGAGTAGAGTAAAGGGAGGTTTAGAAGATTTTTTTTGCTTTCTAAAAAATGGTCCAGGAAATAATTGCTCCGTTGAGTTCCCTTTAAGGATGTTCCAGAGCAATAAATTAATGACAGGAGTATTATTCCTTTCTAGAACTAAATAATTTACCTATTTTAACATTAATCTATTTTATGAAGTGAGACTCAATCAGAAAGCAGCTTTGTATTTGCTCCTACACTGGTACCAGCTAAGTCCAAGAACCAACTTCAAACTTCTAGATGAAAGTTTGGTCTGAAAATCAAATATTGCCTAATGAAGTATACACTGTACTATATTGTATTGCTTATGACACAGAAACTATACAATTATTGTGCAGCCTAGCACCTCTCCAGAGCCTAAACCCACACTCCATTATTTGTACTTACAGAACAATCTCACGAGAGAGCAACTGTAGCTATTACCCCACAAATAAGCACAGCCTATGTAACAGCATAAGGGAATAAAAAATGAGAAGCGCGTGGAATAAAATCTTGCAGTGGAGTTGACTGTTGCCTACAGGCAAAGCAAATGTGTTTCCTAAGAGGAAACACCTCACCTTCCAAGACCTGAGGAGCACCGAGAACATCAGAATCTGAGCAATGTGACAAAATGAACATGGAGTCACATCCTGCACAACGTGGGCAAGCCCAGTCAAACGCATTACTCATAGAATGTGTGTATATATATACACGCAGTATATAGAAGTATATCTAAACATATGTATACAGAGCATAGAAGTATAGAAGTGTACATACACATATGTGTGTGTATATATACATTATTTCTATGTGTACATATATAAATACATACATATATCCAGAACGGAGTGTGTCTGTACACTCATGGATGCTTCTGGATAAAGGAATGGCAGAGAGAAATCCTCAGTGGAATCAGTCTGGCCTGTCCTTGAGCCAAGACCGAGCCATCAAATCCTCTTTGTGACTCTGGCCCAGGACTGCCCTGCACCCCAACACCCGAGGAGTTTCTTACTCTGACCAAGCACAGGGTAAAACACACCTTGAACACAGATGGAATCTCCTTTATGGGTTTAGTTTCACTTTTGCTTAGGCTTAGTCTTGCAAGCTGAGGAAATGGGTTGAAGACAGAAAGTTTGCTAGTTTGTATATCTTCAATTAAAACTAAAATAAAGTTGCAATGCCAAGGAATTGAGTGTACTTAACCTGGGCCTGCTCTGAACCCTTTTTTCCAGCTACTTGACCTTTGGTATTACCCCAAGAAATAAACAAAAACTTTCAGAGTAAAGTCTTCAGTGGCTCTTGCAGCAGTTCCAGCAGAGCAACTTCAAGAAAGAAGTTGTCAGGATTTCGAAGTATCTTTGTTTCCGATTCAAAAATAAAGCTACACTCAATTAGAAATCCAAGTCCAAGGAATTTTGTTAGGTTAATTTCACCATATTTTCTCCACACCCAAATTAGCTGACTCAAAATCAGCCAATTTAATATTAGAGCAGCATCTTCAGAGGTGTATTTCCTAAATAAGGTAATGTGTCATGCATATTGTATCTGCAAGCATCGAGAGCTCTGTGCTGGAGAGAAGGGCATGAGGAGATCTGATAAAATTCAGGATGCTTAATGTCAAATATACAGAACAAAAGGAGAGTCTTCTCCAAGGTATGACACAGACAAGAGCAAACAAGTGAAGGAAGTCAAAAGAAGTTTTATAGCAATATCAAATAGATTCCTATTTTTGTAATGCATATGATTTCACTTCCGTGAATCTCCTGTGTATTTTAAGACCACAGTTTTTAAAGGATTCAGTTGGATATTTCCTCTACCCTTTAACCCTGTGCTCTGAGCCACAGCTGACCAGGTATTGTATTACAGACCCTTCTATTTTAAAATAAAATTCTGCTCTCATTTAAGAATCATATTTATAAAAAAACAAGGAAGAGAGCGGTAATTATCATATAATATATATGGTATATCACAAATCCAGACAGAGTACTCTCATACAGTTCTAAATCACTTTCCCCTGTCGCCCACAAAGACCACATAAACCAGAAGTGCTCATCTACAGATAACAGCTACCCATCCAGAAGCCATTTATTGGGTTGTCTCCCATCACCTAACCTCATAAAGGTCATATAAATTTCTTAATAAAAGGTAGAAACAAAAATACAACTACAATCAGAGCACCCCAAAGCCATAAGAACAGACATACCTCTGAATATTTGTTCATTTAATTCCAACTACGCTAATTGTTTATAATACCTCAGCTGAGCGAGGGCTTTAATGTTTTTTAAGAGAGTTGAAGATTACAGTAGCTCAGATTGCCAACCTGATTTCTCTTTTGAAATTTTGAGTATAGCAACAAAACTGAAACCCAGAGGAAATGCAGGACCTTTCCTTTTTTCTTTAAAAATATCTAATAAACTTTATAAATACCTGTATTGCACTTGCTCAGACCAAATATCATTTGTATTCCCTCAGCCAAACACTCATAATATTGAACAGAAACATAATTTCTATTAAAATACCATGAATGTGGTAGCTGCACATACATCTCAACTACTACCTTCTAATTGTCTTTATGGCATTAGTCCAGTTCCACAACATATTTAAAATAAAAGGAAAGGAGTCTCATTTTTTTCGTATTTTTCACTGGGAAGATAAAGATTGGTCTGGTTTTGGAGAGTAGGTTAGTACTAGGAGTAGTTTGGCCTTTCCCCATGTGTGTCTTTCCAACCGTACTGCAAGAAGTAGAAAGAAAGCTATGCTCAGTTTTTCTCAGAAGTGAAGGAGAGGATCATAAATTGCTCTGAAATCGCCCTTGACTTTAAAATGATATCAGATTTTGCTCTTTTACATCTGAGAACTGCCTTCTCTGCTAATTGGCAATATGTCCCGGTGTTTGATGTTTACTCAGCCTGCTACTCAGGCTCTTTCAGAAAAATAAGGAACTTTAGTTAGTTTTGGGTAGTTTTTGATGGAGGCCTCCTTTATTGTCTATACGTTTTGCAGTTGGAAATTTCAATTGCTTCCTTCAAGAAGTTAAATAAGAAATCAAAGGCCAACAAAGAAAATAAAACCAGTCAGTTTAAATGATGTATTGACCAGGGAACCATAACATAAATTGAGATATATACACTTACGTTACAACTAACTCATGGCAGTCACAACTTCTCTTTTCTCGTATTGAATCAATATGTGGTTGTGCTTCAAGAGAAGCCAAAGTAAAGCACATCCTTTTGGGAAAGAGATCATCTTCCACACAGTCTAAACAACTGGAGAACAAAGTAGATATTAATAAAATATATATAGAATAGTTATTTTCACCTTCAGTTAAATTGTGCCCTATTTTATAGTGCTGAAATAGAAAAATCTTAAAACAACAACAAATCCCCAGGCATCTACTAACAAGGGTACTATAGAGATTTAGAGGCCTCCAGTGATTTCTAGAGTGCTAGTTTGTGTACCAGCATCAGACTGATGCTTCTGCATTGAAAACCTGCAGCCAATCACTGTCATATTATTTCAGGTTTGTTACGTGTGGTGGGAGAGTATTGTTTTCTATTGCACAGGCACTCCAAGAGCTCAGTCACGATCAGGTTTCATTGTTCAGCACAACAAAAGCACATGCAGAGAGCAGTGCTCCAGCTCCTACCAGCAGAGACTCCGACAGCTCACGGTCACTATTTCTGAGTCCCAGCCCAGTGTGACACCGGGACTGGGGTACCTGGCAGGTACCAACATTGATTAGCACAAGCTCTGCGTGGGCACAGGCACCCAGAGGCCTCCTTGCACTTACCTGGGCTCTGAACACAAATATCAAGTTTTAACAGCAGCTTTAGAGGCAGCTTTTTGCTTATTTTTAGTTCAATACCATTATGCATTGGTTAGAAGAAATGAAGCCTTTGGATCATTGCAGAATCTTGCTGCCCAGATCCTCTTACCACACCTTTTCAAGACAAGTGTTCTCAACTATTACCATAGAGCAAACACACATGAAAAAATTCAGCTGTTGTCTTCATCATCCTAGCAGGCTTGACAAACCTTCCCTGTGTAACCTAAAAACACGGCAACAACTCGCCAAAGCTAATATGTAAAGGCATGAACCCTGACTAAATGTACCATTTAAAAACAACAACTCAGATAGGCAGGGCTTCTCAAGAGATATTTTTTTGCAGCCAAAATTCCTCCCCTCCTACACCCTTCCCTACAGAGTTCTCAGCAGCAAAGCAATTTACTCTCGTTACTCAACCTACAATGCTAAGAGCATTTTTTCTCCTCGAAGTCATCTGGAGGGATAGGTAAGTCAGACTAGGTTAGAAACAACACCAGCAGAAAAGAAGAATTACAGTGCTCAATTTTCACAGAGACAGAACTAAACCTTTTAGCAGGATGGATTAGTTCATCATCCCTCTGAGCCCCACGTTTCTCAGGGAAGCTGCATGCCTGGGATTGTGACCGGGAAGAACACAGCTGGCACAGAGACGCCACCTACCCTCAGTGCACAAAAATTCCCAAAACAACCTGAGAGCTCATAAAGAAAGCAACACAGGAGTCCAAACAGCAGAGGCTAGAAGATTTAAGACATAAGATTTACTTGGTATACTTGATCCCAAACATTCCTGCTACTCCCGAAAAGTCCCCAAGGAAAGAAGATTACAGAAACTCACCTGGTGGTTGGGAGAAATCAAAACCACCAGCATTCCTTATAAAACAACCTGATTCCCCAAGTAATTTTCAATAATATTTGTAGCAATTCTTTCTAAAACCAGGTATTTTTCCTGTCTTACAAAAATAAGAACAAATTTGTTGCAAATATTCCAATTCAAACACATTTTTATGAGTACACCTTGTTATTTTTCATCTTTCTTTACTCTTTGGAAATTTTAAATACATGATGCAGTGTTTTTCCTATATTTAACTCATCTTCAAACAGATGATTTACGGTTCATGTTTCAATACTACGAAAACATCTCAGTGTGGACTCACCACTAAAAAGAGTACAACTCTCTCTTTTCCTACATTTTACGTCCTGCCTCAGGCTGACGATCTGGGGAAAAAAAAAAAAAAAAATCCAGCACTGAAGCCTCTTACACTGTCAGACAATTTCCTTATGGTGGTAGTAAATGCCCAAGAGCATGATTCATTTGTAACTTCTCCAGGAACAAACAAACAAACGATATATAACAATATACTCTTGGAAATTATCCTAACCTCACAAGGGGCCATTAGGCAAAATGCTCTATGTGACATTTCCACCTCTGATGGTTTTGACAACCAGAAGAAAATAGGAAATCTGGCCATTCACCATGTATTTTCCATCTGAACCATCCTTAAAAGCAAGAGCAGCAGATGGCAGGCAAACTCGGATGGGATTTTTCTTGCCGTGTTTTTTTTTACAGCAATTGATTCAATAGTGGTTGTCCCGTTCCCCTTCCTCTCAGCCACAAAAAGATGCATCTCCTCTTGCAAACAGACACATCTTTACTGGTTAAAGATGCACACAGAGAGGCAAGGCAAAAATCAGCTGGCCTGGTAATAACCATCCTGTACTAGAAGTTCCCTGCGAAGCGCTGTGAAGATGCTGGCACAAAAACCTGCACTGCATATTGCTGCAGCATAATTAATTAAGCCTGACAACACCCCTGTGAAATACAATAGGTCTAACCACTAAACCAAATCATCCTTATAAACATCCAAATGTCAGCAAGTGAATTTATGTCAGATTTACTATTCAGTCACAGGGGGTTAAAAAAAAAAAAAATCACATACAGCTTCAAAAA
>VZRN01004413.1:131438-159983 GCA_013397935.1 Dasyornis broadbenti | reverse complement strand
AAAAAAAAAAAAAAAAAAAAAAAGCTCTTTACATTAAGTAAAGCTTTCTTATATTTTTGAATAGTAATAAAGAAATCAAAGGTATGACAGCCTTTTACAGGGATAACACCTCAGAACATTAGTAGATAAATCTTGGAAGAGGTAGGAAGTATTATCAGGATTTCCAGTTGCAGAATCAGACAGTGTACTTGAGAATACTCTGACACGATACATAAAATATTACACCTATTAATTCATAATAATAATCTAAATAATTAAAATAAACCAAAATATCATTAATATCAAGATTTTGATAGCTGGATGGGTTAGATGGTGAGGACAATATACTTTGAAAGACTGTTATGCCTTTAGGATCAGGTATCCCTTACAACACACACCGAGACAAACACAGACATATGATCTAAAAGTAATTCCAGCTTGATTCTTTATGACTTTAGCTTGAAGGATTTTATTTTCTGTATAATCTTTAAAGTGGAAGCGCATTCACTAGCCGCTGGCTGCACTGTTTATCATAAAGTCAGCTCACTTAGTGCTGTCCAATTAAAATAAACTACAGCTGCAATGGATCACTATTTTTCTAAGTATCTGAAAATATTCCTGCAAAGCCCAACCTCCAAAAATAGAACATAAATGAAAAGCAACAGTTCACTTGGCAACCATCTAGGAGAGGATGTTTTGACATTATTTTCATGTTATTAAATGCAGATTTTCCACTTAAAAACAAGAAGCTCCTGTCACAAATGATTTATATATTGAAATACTTTGTATGACATAAGAAAGGCATATAATGGCTTGCTGCTGTAACCTTTTAAAATAAAATAGAAGAATACACACAGTATATTCTTTCTTTGATACTTTAACCATTTTGCTGTTTATTGTGACAGACAACACTTCAGAGCTAGCCAGTGTAATACAGTAGCATTAAATAAAATATCCAAACTCCATCTGACTTCAAAATACACTCACTTAATTTTAAATTACTTTTCTTCTACTGCTCTCTTCTAGTTCATGCCTGGAAAAATGACAGGCTATAAAACTCATCTTTTAACCAACTACAGTTTCAAAATTATTTATTTACGTAAATTTGGGAAAACCAGGGTCTCATGACATGTTTGTATGCTTCATTTCAAGCATGATGAAAGAACAGAAAATAAAATACAAACTTTTTTTCTTTGGTACTGACTTTGTTCTAGTTCTTCCAGACATCGACTTCTAAACTCAGGCTGCCACCAACAGACAGCTCACAGACAAGGGAAGGTGATGCTCATCTGCAATGCACAATGTGAGGCAGCAGAAAGGCCCCTTCACTAAACAGCAACTGATGAATGTACGTAGAATAAAAACAACGTAAGTTTTATCTTCCGTGTAAAGTTGCTGTTTAAATTTCCAGGTGGGCAGTGCTACAAAATTTACACAAACATCGTAAAATGCCTATAGAGAGTCTATAACCAAAGGAAGATTTTGCGTGGCTGGAGATTTTCTTACAGAAAATTTCTAAAAGTTAGGCTATATTTATCTAAAGAACAACACTGCACCTTTAAGAAAATGTTATTTTTCCTGAGGCCCTATCAAGGTAAATTTCATCAGTATTCAAAGAATGAGCAAAGCACTTCAACAATTTATTTCAATAAAAGAAGACTTAGCTGAAAGGAGTATAAATGATGAGAACTTGCTTTAAACTGATTTATTCCCTGCAGCAATAAAAGGAATGTTTCTTCACTCAGCTGTTTAATATGCAAATATGCAGAGCATCCAGCTTCTGACAGCACATCATTAATAAAACCTTGCACTAAGCAGAGCTCCCGATATTTCATCCTGATGAAAATACATGATGATGATTTTAGACTGTATAATTTGAGAGTTGGAACAATGTACTTCCCAGTGATGGAAACTCAGCAATACACAGTTCTAGTGTGGATTTTTTAATAAGTTAACCTATTTCTTCATCTGTTTACAAGAACTGTGAATACAGAGACTCTTGTAACCAAACCCTCTCAACTGGACCAGCCAAACCTTCGTTTGGGAAACAGTTCCAAAAGAGACGTGTTATTTATAGAACACCACAAGAGTTTATTTCTTTTTAATCAACTAATTCCTCTCTTACTTATGCAGCTTAAAGTACTTGCCTGTACTTTTCTCAGCCACTCTACTACCTGACAGATTTGCAGCAAATATGGAAATTAAAGCCATGCCTTAAAATAAAATAAAGGAGGAAAAAAAAACAAACCCCAACCAAAAAAACCCCCCAAAAATAATAAAAAAAAAAACAGGGAAAAAAAAGCAAAAAAAAACAAAACACCAAAAACACACTAACTGTGCAACTTTACTTTTTTACTTCCTTAAAGTCTTTGAAGAATTCTTAGATCTAACCATGCTGTAGCATTCGACTTCTTGTGTTTACATCCAAAGTATGTATGTGTTTTTTCCTTCATTGCTTGTGCTACAACTCTTACAACTGTTTCCAAAGAATTTTTTTAAAAGGTTAAAAACTATTAAATGTTTTAAATAGGGAAAGTAATATTTACCAATGCTCTGCTCTAGAGTCTTTTCAGTCCAAAGATGGAAATTGGAGGCTGTACAGAAATGTTAATTTTTTAAACATCTCTTTTGTGCAGAATTGATCCTCATGGGTGACACAGAATGTCCATTTCTCCACTGGAATGATACTCACACAGAAGGTGTTGATCACTTTACAACATGGATATCTGAGGAACACTCATTTGCTTCAACAGTAGGTAACAATTAAGAACTTGCTGAAGTCTTGAGAGCTTTATTTTGGCTGAAATACACTGTTCTTTGGCACTGCAGCGATAGGTCAAATATAAAGAGAGACCCCTTCCACACTGCAAGAACAAAAAAAAAAAATGAACTTGCGTTTTAATTCAAAAATATTTCTACTATGAATCAATCATTTAGTGTATTTCAAAGTAGTTTGAAGGGTTTTCCTTTGAATCATTTCCCACTGGGTGCCTAGGAAACAAAACATCTTCAGGGCTAAATTTCAGGGGAAGTCTTGCAGGTTTTAGTAAACTTCTCCAAGCCAGTACTTTACATGTTTCTGTTTTCTGTGCGTGGCAATACTCCCTCATAACTCAAATGGGATTAACCAATTAAACATTTCCCAGTAGTCTCTAAAATAGCTGCTCTTGGCATGTTTTTTGCATGGAACAAACCTCAGCGGGAGGATACGATAGAAATCTTGCACTATTTAAATATAGAATTGGGACATCAAAGAAAGGGTTGTATTGAAATAACATGGATAATTAAGGAAGTGGAGAACAGTAATAACTGATTTACATAAAATGCTAATAAGCCTCTTGACTTGTTCGGCAATTTCTGCTTTAGGCATGGCAACTGCGGGTTCAAATTTGTATACTAATTTTATTTTAGTAGTTTCTTTTCCTTCCTATTTCTCCCTTTATTTTTCAATCCCTCTACAGACAGGCCAGTCTATACCTGGGATCCAAACCTTCTTCAAAACAAAATTCCATCAGAACATAAACTCCTGTGAAAGTTTTGTGCACATTCCCATCCACTCAGACACACAAAGCACAAAGTGTAAAGACCCTTAATTACTTGTCTGCATGTGTATGGATTCAGTTTGCATCCCTTCTAGTTTAGCTCACTTTCATGTCACGCTGAATAATGTGTTACAAACGATCAATGACATATTAAAAATGTTAAATGCTCTTCACAATTAGGAGGACTGAGAAAGTTTGAAAACTCGTGGAGTGTACTGGGAAGGATGCATTTCCATGGTGTTTTGCTCCTTGCTGCTGGGATGGGATGACGGGGGCAGCGCACCAACACTCCAGGTTGCAGGTATTTCACACTGCACCCTTGTGCCATTTGCCTCTGCCAAGAAATTATACACTCTGAAATTCTTGTTTTATTTCACTCTGCTCCTGATGTCTGCTCACAGTGCTACAGCAGCAGTGGCTCTGAGATGTGAATGTGAATGAGTGTCTGAGCTGTTCCTTCAGGACATGTCTGCGTATTGACCTTCAGCTTACCCTGTTTCCCTGTGAGCCCTCTAAGCATGATCCATCGCTTTCTCAGGCCATTCTCCCTTCACCCCATTGATGGGTTTCAGAGCTACTTAAATTTCAAAGTCCTGATGCGTTGCAGCAGTGGCCAGGGCTCAGCTTTGCTCACTTATAGATTGTACAAGGTCACAATAAGGGAAGGGGAAAAAAAAAGCCAGAGCATTTATCAGGATGTATTGCTTTACTTTTTCTATCCATCACAAAGACGATGATTCTATTTTAGTGAAAATCCATTGAACTCAGATCAAGTCAGATGGCTGTTATCATTGGAAACTCAAGAGCTGTCACACCATAATCGGTACAAATGAACACTGAAACGTGGGGCTTGAGGCCGTTTAATGGTCTTTAGTGAATTTTTTTTTTCTGTTGCTTTTTAAACACCACAAAATCATTTTACTTAAGTGATTTCAAATTGAGAATACTAGGATTTTGTTACACAAGCACAGTTGATTCAATTACAGATGATCTGACAGCTACTGTGCAATTAAATGTTCTTTTACCAGTGTGCCCTCTCCCCCACACACACACCAGTACACATGTCTGGACCACCCACACAAGCACAATTATCTGCCTCAAACTATTCTGATTCTGGTCATCTTTTATGATACACTTTCCACTTGTAACAGGCAACACCAGCGTGCAATTTTAACAGGAATTTCTGCAGCAATATTGCTTTGTATTTTGTGAATGAGCTTTGGTAAAGCTCCCTTGTTGTAGAGCTACCGCTGTGAGAAGGAGTTGTGTGCACACAAGGAAAGGAGAAAGCAAGTCAAACTTCATTTCTCTTCATTTTTCACAAATCACAAACACCTTAATGAGTATCATATTTTAATTTTAAAATGGGGATCTTGACCATAAAGGCACCCAAAAACTTCATAGATATGAAATTAGTGGATATTATTCAGTGTAAGTGTGTTTGAATTGCCTCAGAAACAGAGTACAGGGAAGTGCAAAGGAGCAGCGTACAGCCATCATCCCTGACAGAGAGCTTGTTCTTCCCTGCAGTCCAAACATGCTAATTATTCTCATATTTGGGCTTCATTCTACTTCCTGTCAGTTGTGACAGACTCACCTTCCCCTTGCTTGTTTTGATTTCATAACATAAGAAAGACCAGCTATCCCAGGTTCTAGGGGACCTTGACAGATAATTAAAAATGCCTCTCTAATTAAGAGAAAAATAGCAACAGATAACAACTTTGCTCCACAAACAAGCCATTCCACAAAATTGCTATTTTCCTAGTGAAATCCCACAATAAAATAACTGCCATCCAATTTTTGAAAGTGAAAAAAAAAACCCAACCCATTCCACTTCCCACACAAACTCATTGCCCAGACAGATGATTTACAGAATTTATTCAAAGTAAATATATTCATATCCACAAGTACCGACAAATCCTTACCATGAGCACCCCCTCCTTCACCACACCTCCAGAACGTGGCAAAGGAAAGGTGATTGTTATGTAGGAATGTCCTAAGCTACCTGGAGCTTTGCATCGTTTTAAACTATGTTTAGATCTTAGGTTCTGACCTCCTCCCATGGAGCTGAAACAACACATTTTAAGATTTACATCACCTGCCACTGCCACATTCCTGAGGCCACTCCAGTCACAGCGGCTTCAAGGCTGTTCTGTACAGTCTCAGATTCTAGTGAAGTGCAAAATCAAAATATTTCATATTTTGCCTGAACAAAGTTTCCAACAAAGCCACAATACAGGCCTGTAGTTCCTCTCTGTTTACACCCAGCAGTGTCTCCAGAGATCTGGAACACAGCATGGTGAAGGCTGTGCACAAACTCTTGAGAAGACCTTGTAACACTCCCTCAAAGTGGCCTTAATAAGCCTTAGTGCAATGGAGGATCAACCCCTGTGCTCCATGCTTCCAGAAGCAGAAAATCTTAAATAGGCTGGTATTATATCTTCAATTTTCTTTTCATAAACATTAAGACAAGCACAATTTTGGCAAGCTCTAAGTTTAAAATAGTATATTTTTCTTTAATGAGAAAACTACATCTTTACCTGTAGTCTAATTAAAAAAAAAAAATATTATCTTTTTGTGGATATTTTAAATGTAGCAAGTAACAATTCACAGACTTTCCACTGTAGTCACCTGTGCATATGCCGCATTCTCAGGGGAGGTCATACAACACAAGAAAAGCTGTGATATGATGCATTTTCAGCAAGAAATACCCTGCACAGATAACTGATTTCCTCCTATATTACAGTGGATATCAAAAAAGAGATAAGAGCTTCCAAATATGCTTAAAATGCATAGACTGAAAAGGTTTTTATTGCTCCCTGATTTGCAGGATAAAGCAGAAGTCATCAGTCCCTTTGCTCCCACATTTGGGGCTGGGCCAATGACTGAGCATGGGCTGAGCCAGAGACTCTTTGAAGGATCACAGTTACACAGAACAGCTTCCTCTTTATTCCCTTCAGTTAACACTGGTATTGCACAGGGGACATCTGAAGAGTTGGATGTGTGTTGTTCAACTATCCCAGCAAGGACTAATTTGTCCTCAGTAAAATTTCTCATGTCACCTCTTTTTGCAAACGAGCCTTTTAGTTCTCCATCTTTTTGTCAACTCCCTCAGTACCTGGCTGTTTGCAAAACAGGTGTTGTCCCAGTCAGGCACTTGGATTTTTATTCCTTAAACCTCTTGCTCCTTACCCTATCCCAAATTTCTAATGCAGCTTATCCTCCCACATCAGCGAAATATCATCACCATTTCCAGCAGCCCTGGTGCCTTCTGCTGTCATTTGGGGAGAGCGAGCGACAGTGGAAGGCACCCTTTCACATTGGCCTTTAATTCCTGTGTGAAAGGACAAAGACAAGAAATGGTACACCCAGTTCTGGGTATGTGCTCCAGAGGTCCCACTGCAGCACAGTAAGGCCTGACTTCTCAAAGCTTTAATGTCTCACAGCTTCCCAAAGCACAAGGGCCAATCCACACCCCATTTTTTGATCCCACAAAGTCAAGCTTTTCAAGAATACAGCTGTCTTAGTTTCGAAACCAGGCTCGAACCACAACAACATCTGTATAAGTCTGAATCTTTCTGGCAAATGGCATATGGGCCCAAATCCTGACATGTCAGTTGGGGAAGAGGAAGAACTAACTGAAAGTCTTTAGGATCTATTTTATACCAACAAAGACACGTTTTCATCATACTGGCCTTATTGGCTGACCAGTTAAAAATCCTGAAAAATGCTCTGAAAATCCTGATATTTCCTCTGAAAATCATGATATTAAAAAAAAAAAAAAAAATAAAAAAAAAGTCCTGACTTGGTAGTGCAGTTACCACAAAACTGTGTAACACTTGTCACTGAGGCACTAACACCAGTCCATAGAGAAGCATGAATAAAAGAACGAACACAGATGCTAGAATGAAACTACACAGAGCATTTTCAACAAGCTTTCGAAAAAATGAAAAGATAAAAAAGCAATTTAGTAATTCTTTAGTAATTTTTGCAGGATACATAATTCACTTCAGCTTCAGCACCTCTTAGGTGCTTTTCCTTTGCCATGCCTTATATGTCTGTCAGGTAGCAGTGGTGGTTGCTGTGGCAGGTGAGGTAAAAGAGCTGACACCTCTGCTTGGGCAGAGAGTGTGGTGAACTGACGGCACCCGTGCTCAAAGCAGGACTGACATTACATGTCCCCATCCAAAATAACAGCTTTATATTCAATTCCATCCACTGGAGATGTCAGCAAGGGAAACAAGGTTATGTGGCAGCAGCTACCATATTTTACCTATCTATATAAATACATTTAAACACGTGGGAAATAAGGTTAGGGGAATGACCTTGAGGAATGGACTTCTAGGCTTGTAACCCTCACATAACTACAGCTTGGACACTGAAAGTGAGAGGAAAAACAGTGCATGATACCAACACATCCACTCTAAACATCCACGGGAAAGAATTAAAGCTGTTATGTGCTTTAACACAGCCCCTGTCTGTGAATTGGGAATGCTTTTGTAGTGTGCTGCCTCATAGAGCAGACTAGCTTCTTAATAACTGGATGTGGGGAGAATTGAAGCAAAACTTTTATCTTTATTATTAAATCTCTCTTTTCAGTCGCTAAGCTCCCTATGGAGCAGCATGACAATACTCCCATTAGGTAAGCAAGGGACAGAGTGGATGCAAATCCCCACGGAATTAACGTGCCTGCTCCTGAGTCAGCGCTGGGCCTTCCAGCCTCGACCTTGCCAATCAGCATGTCTGGTTTTACCCATTTCCCAATGGCACAGGGCTCATCTTCTCTCTGATGAAAACAACCCCAGTCTATGGCACCTCTCCAAATTAGCACCACAAACCAGGGTGGGTTTCAGTGCCTAATTAGCATTGCTAGAGAGTGTCTTTTTTTGATAACTTCCAGGGTATTTAAATAAAACAGATTAAAGAAAATGGCCCTATAAAGTACGAGGGCTCGTTTGTGTCGTCAGCGAGTGAGATGAAGGCACCTACTGCTGGCTCCTTGCCAGTTTAGGTTAGCAGAATTAGGGAATGAACTTGGGATCCCTCAGTGAATAGATGCTAATGCACCGGTGAAAGGTCATCAAAGCAGTGGGGCTTCCATATCCTGCAGAGGTACAGGAGTCTCTCACTGCACTGCTATCTTTTGTCCCCATCCGGTTTACCTAATAGATGATCCTAACAATTCACATTGGCAGTCCTTTGTAGTGTAATGAACACTATGTGGTCTGATGAATGCAACCACTGCACAGAAAACGTCAGTTCTTTCATTAAGAAAACCTTCCCAAGTTCATTGTATTGAACCAGCGCTCCAGCTATTAGGCTGATACATGACACAGTCAATTCCAGTTACACTTTAAGTGACTATTCATGTTCAGTGAATTCAATTTTTAAAGCTAATTTATATATGTTTAGATATTTACATGAAGACACATTTCTTCCAACTTATATGCCTTTTTCCTGAGCTTTCTGTTAGTAAAGTAACAGGGGAAGGGGGGGAAATAATATTTCCCAGCGGATCCTGAAAATGCGTATTTGATGGAAAAGACACTGAAAACCAAATAAGCAGCTTTCTGAAAGTATACTTGAATAGCACTCCGAATTACTTGCTGGTAAAAAGAAGTGCAGTGCATGCATCTGTTAATGTTAAATAAAATATCTGCATTAAGTTGTTTTTAAAATGATTTGTTATTTCACATGTAGATCTGAGAAATCATTTTCTGATGTTAGCCAATACAGTACCTCCTTCTATTTAGCACTACAATTAGTGGCATGCAAACTTTTAAAGCAGGTAATTAAAAAAGTTAAGCTATTGCTGCTAATGAACAGAAAACATCAGTTCTTTCATTAAAGAAACCTTCCCAAGTTCATGGTATTGAACCAGGGCTCCAGCTATTAGGCTGTGCGATGACACAGTCAATGCCTGCTATAGTATCAATTCAATTCAAGCTTTTTTTTTTTGTTATGACTAGATGCCTTTCTGTAGTTTCTTTTAACTGACTTTGTTTATTGATAATTATTAGAGGACCATTGGTTCCAAAAGATAGGCATAATTTCATTACACAAATCCTGCTACAGTAGTAACATCTTTTCTGTACAGCTCATGCTGAAGTCTCTGAAGCCTTTACAGTGTGCAGAGATCATGATACAGTTCTTCAGAAATAAAAAATAAATAGCATCTGTTATTGCATTATTTGGATATTTCAAAACAGAAATCCAGCTTTCCTTCCATTTATTCAAAAAGAACAGGCTGCTTACTTCTTTCAAAATATATTACAAAAAATGTTTCCATTAATGTGGATTTGTTTTAAATTAAACTATCAGGTCTACTTTCCTGCATTGAAAAAAAAAATTATTATATCTTGACTTTACCAGGCTTAACATACTTAGATACTAAAGCTCTACTGTTTGGGAAATAAAAATACCTTCCTTAATACTGCATTTCATAAGAGAAATTACAATTCTGGGAGGCAGGGACTTTGTGGCTTGATACACTTTGCAAGCAGAGAAGGGGGATGCCCTTCAAAGTTAGAGGGTAATCATTATTGACCTTGTGCATTCAAGACAGCATAGCAGGTTTCTATATAAAGAAACTTGCAGAGAGGTCATTGAAAGCACTGGTGAAGAGACATAAAAAAAAGGAGACAGGACAGAATACAGCCTTGGTTAAGCAGGTTAAAAAATTAACTTTAAACAGACTCAGGAATTGAAGACAAAAACAAAAGAACATTTTCTTTCTAAGTGTCATGCAAATTTATGGTTCTGTATTAAATGTTGATTATCAGGTAAGTAGCCTTTACAACGTAATTATTAACTTTTACGGGTTCTGCAAAGTTTTTTTTTTTTTTTTCTCTTCTTTCCCGACACACAGCCTGAGCACTTTTTGAGTATCGAACAAAGGTGCATGTGCTTAGGGTTGGCTCTCAGCAGGCAGGAATTAGGGGTTTGGTCTCCCCTCCTTTACTCATTCACAGGGTGTCTGCTAATCTGTCTGTGTTTGAATTTACCTGTCTGCAAAATAGGTGCAATAAAACAGCAGACATCTCCCCAGGGTTATATGACACTCAGTTTGGCACTTCAAAAAGCACACTTAGCAAAGCATTTTGAAATCATTGAATGAAAAGCATTATGTAATGAAAAATAAATTACTTCTGTATGATGAGGTTGTTTGGAAAATGTTCAGGTAAAATGCTCTGGTTAGGAATATTAAAACACCTGGGATACACAATGGATAGGTTTATTATGATTTTTTTCTTTCAAACGACATGTTAAAATAAACTGCAACATAAAAAAAGGTCCTATTGTCATGCATGCTCCACTCCCATTTAATTAAATCACATTATTATTATAAGAACTCACATATTTTGTTTTCCTCTCTAGATCAAGAGTACAGAAATTGAAAGAGAAACTGAAACAATGAGACTGAGATCTTATTTTTTTACTTCTATGAACAGAGAAAACACAAACCTGCTGACCTTTCTATGACTTGTGTTATTTTTCTTCAACCTACAGCCTCACGATGGCTCTCTAAATTTGCCCTGGTTAGGCAAAACTCCCTTTTCTATTGGGTCTTTCATCTCCAGAACACCAGCCTACCATGCAGGCAGGAGGCTGCAACCTGAATGCACTGATACCCTCCACTAGAAGAGTCAATCATTCTCACTAATAGGTGCCCACAGCGCCTTAGGAACAATCCACTCGCATGACTGTCCTGCCCCTTCAACTTCCCCTCCCCTGACAGCCGATAGCACACAGCTTCCCAAAATATGTTTCATTTTCAAGAGATAGATTTATTACAGCCCTGTTATCACATTCATACCCTTTCTGAGAAGATAAAAATAAGAAAGACCTTACAAGAAGATGTTGTAGCAACAGCTAAATCATAAATGTTTGATAAGGAATGGCTAAATCCAGACAAATAACTGTTCAATCCCACTTTGTATTAGGCAGATAAAGTCATACAGGAAATCAATGTGATCTATTGAAATGAAAAAAGTCCAGCTTAGGGACTATATGGTGTTATAGAATATGTGACATTATAAATGGGCTGCTTCCATAAGTGCTATACAATGAGAAGTTGCATAGGTTTTATTTATATTTGTGCTTATGAATGTAAAAGCAGGATATGAAAGTCACTATTTGTCAACAGGGCAAATATGGGCAGCAGTGAAGTAGGTGAGTATTTATAACCTTTTTATTTTCCCACTCTTGAAGGGAATACATAATCCTCTCTAGGGATAAAAGGATCTTCAGTCACCCACTAGCCCAGGGCTCCTTTTTAGCACAGGCTGACAGATGTGCTAAAATTATAAGTGAAGTGTTGTGATGTTGACTCCTAAAGCAGCGATCATTAAGGTTGAAATTAGTATCCCCTCCCAGCCATTCAAATGTTGAAAAGTTCTGACACCAGGCATAATTGGACAACTTTACCTAGTGGGGATAGCATTACATTTTATCCTACTGACTTCTTTCTGCCTTTTTCATCCCTGCTCCAATTTAAATGAAGCAAAACAACTTTTTATACATCTTTCACTTACACAAAACAAAACAAAAATCTGCTTATGCAGAAAGACATCTCAAAAGCAGACATATGAGTTCACAACTACATATACAAGTAGTATTGTTTAAGGCTATACTATTTCAGCTGACAACAGTATTTTAAATAAGATGCAGTTTAAAAAGAGATTGAAGAAAAATATAAACAGATGTCCTAATATGTATTAGCATCTGCTGAAAGAAATTTCATTTGAAAATGTAAAATACACTTCACTTGCTATATGTTCTAATTAGTTACGTGCAGTGTTAACATACTTTAATCTTCTGAAGTAAAAGGTTGCCCTGAACTGTATTTATGTATACCTGGATATATCGCTAGCAAGTATAGCAGTTGCTAAATGGCAGTAAGTGCTAAAAGATATAAACAATCCACGCAATTACATTTCAGGTCATTTAGATCAGTGTGAACTAGAAAAACATGTTAATGTGCTATACACACAGACACTTTCTCACATACTGCTGACTTTGACACATTAACTAATGGACCATCACCTGATAAATACTGGATGTGTGTGGATGAATAAAGTCTCAAATTGTCTTCACCAGCTCAGACCAAGATTTGGACAATGACACAAAACCAGCAGTGCCAATGCACCATTGCACTATTCTTGTGCTGTGTACCTAAAGAAAAATAAACTGTGTTAAATTATAGGCTTCATCTAATAGACTTTCCTTCTGTAGTTTATGGGGAAAACCTAAATATAGCTCAAGGCCCACACTACAACATAAAATATGGGAAAGCTGAGTGTGAAACCTAACCAGTGGGTTAAAATAAAATAAAATCCAATGTTTGTGAATGTGTAACACTTTGCTATTGAGTTAGATTGAATTTCTAAAGGCTGACAAGCACATCTATTTCTGGCATGAACAAAGAACGTGTTAATGCTGAGGCTCTCTCACAGCCCTGTGCTGTACATTGAGTCACCAGCTCCAACAACCCCACTAAGCCCCGTCCCTCATCCCTCAGCTGAACTGTGCATTTTGCTTCATCTGCACTGGGCTCTTGTCCATCTCAGCCCAACTCTGCTGATGCCCTACAGCCCCAAACTTCCCCCATGTTACCTGGCCGCACTTCCTCTGCAAGACATCCCACACACGTCAGGCTACTGGAGACTCACTGGGCTGATGCACAAATCTTTAACGAAAGACAGAAGACAGGTTAACGTGCACAGCCGTGTTCTGCCTCAGCCCCGCAGCTGAGGTAGTGGGGGCTGAACTGATTGAGAGTTTTGATCATTAGTGACTCATTCCCAAGGCAATCAGGAGCCCACAACATTCTGTCCCTCCTTGTCCAATAGGGTTTCCCACAATGAACAAGCAGCTGACCCAGCCAGGACAGCCTCTTCCAAAATGCTCTCTCCCACTTTCAAGGCCACTAAGCACTTCAAGATGGGGAGCATGAAGATAAGCTGCACAAGTCCTGTGCAAAGAACAAGGAAAAGATCCCTGTATCTTGGTTTTGAAGATATTCTTGCCTGTTCCTTTCACCTTGTAATTAAGTTCTTTGACTTCTTCCCATGATCTGTCCCTCTAAAAATCTGTTTAGACAACTCCCCTTCTGTAAACTCCTTCAGCGTTACTCTCCAAACCTCTGGACTTGCCATCACTGCCACGTCACCAGAACTTACTTCTCATCCATACCTCATATTTCTGTTCTTGATCTATTTCTGTCTGGTTTGTTGCCAATTTTTTCTCTTAACTGTAAGACTTTTACCCAAAAAACAGACAAGAAGGTCCTACTTTAAAATACCTCTCCCCTTTTCTCTCTGCCCCTACACTCCTTATGCTGAGCATCTTTGCTAGAAAACTTACTTTTTCACAACAAATTCATCCTTTCTTCCTCTAATGCTGTAGTCTGTCTATAGATAACTCTTCAGTTTAATCCAGTTTATCCTGATTCACTATCAATATGTCTATGCTCACCCTAGATCGACTTCAAGATAGTCATTTTCATTGATGGCTTCCTAAATTTTCAAACAAGCATTTTCATGCTTTCTTTTATTCTGCTTACAGATCTGCCCACAAGCACTTGCAATATTATCTCATTATCTTTCTTTTCATAATCCACATTAAAAATCTCCTTTTCTTTGGTATCTAATCTTTTCTTTGGCATCAGAAAAATATCATGCCTAAAAACAGGGCCTACCATATTGATTAATATTATCTCATTATACGCTTGTTCTTTTTATCTATCTGTATCCCTGACTTTTGATTAACACTTACATTTTAAACAGCACAGACTCAGAACAATCTTTTTTGGTTGATTTTGCATATTTATTAATATGGCTGGGTCCTTATCTGTGACTAACAATCTAGGCACTGCACTAGCAATAATTATCATCATCTTGTTGTTCCTTCTTTGTTGATGTATAAGCATGTAAACTGGATTTTGTTTTCTGGGTAAGACTTCCAGGGATGATTGTTAGGAGTTCTGCTTGAAGACAAAACTCAGGTGCTTTTAGTAATCACTTTCAGACTAAGGGTTGTACTCATTTGGGGGTTTTTAATGTAAATTAAGGATGGGAAAATTCAGTGTAACTGTCAGGAAAAATGGTTTGGAAAGTAATAATTAGAATTACTTTCTGTTACGTTGTCAGGTAGGAAGCATACACAGGATTTTTTTTTAGCAAACATATTGTAAGAAAGTAAAAAAAAACCAAATTGCAAATTATGCTTGTATCTGTTTCAACAAGGGCACACAAGCATAATGCACCAAAGTGACAGTCGGGCTCCACATAAGAGAGAGAATGTGAAATGTGAAATCCCTGAGACAAAGCTTCCAAGTACAAGAGTTCAAATGCTAAAGAACCTATTTAAGAAGGAAAGCACCAATGTTCTTCGCCCAAATCTTCATGAATTGGACATATTAAATTATGTAGTCTGATGCCAGCACAGGATTAAATTCTAATACATTGGCATGCCCTAATTCTTTTATTAGGGAATGAAAGGGGAACAGAACATACAAATATTACCATGACTTTATAAACTGCATCTTTATTTGGAACGGGAATTATTTTAAGGATGTCTCTAGCTCTGGTTTTCTTGCACAAAAACTGGGGTGTGAACCTGAAGAATTAGCGAAAGGGCAGAAAACCTTGAAAACAAGCTGATTGTGACAGTACTGTCAAGCAGAAAGGGAAAATGCAAATGAAATAGACATTTTCTAAATATAGTTTAATTTATAAATAAGACTTCACATCACAGATTTGTTTATCCTCATTTGGTGATAATTGTTCACAGCAGAATATATCAGAAAATTCTATAATAGGAACTACAGCCAGGAAATGTTAAATAATTAATCACCCTCCCAGCCACTTGCATTTCTGTTGATATAAATGACCGTATAATTCCAAACCCAATTATCACTACTTAGCCATTCCATTTTGTAGTTAAAATCCCACAAAATTAAAGTGCATCAATTGTTAATGGTAATAGACCAGACAAGGGATTAAAGATTATTTTAATGTTTATTTCCTGTCAGGAGGTTTTTTTGGCAGGAAGCACTATAGACAAAAGGCTACATTAAGATGAGATTCATACAATGTATTTAAATCTACTAACTTCTAAAAGCCTTATGGTATAATTACTTGTTTAATCTACTTGTTCCCTAAAGATAGCAATACGGGTTTATCAAGCCAACTTTAGTATATCTGCTTCATAGAAACCAAAACATTCTTTTTAACTGCAAACAGCAGTCAACTTTACCATAAATGCAATTGTAACAACAGACTTGAAAAATGAATGAGCTATGCAAAAATATAAGGGGAACCAGATTACTATCAGAACTTTTTTATGTCATATTCTGCTTGGTTTATCTCCTGTTACTTCTGGCACTATGCATTCACATACAAGATTTGGTCCTTGTATCCACACTTTAAACAATCACTTGAAAACCAAAAAACCCTCATTAATTACAGAGCCTTTTTTCACCTGCCACAAAATGGTGACTTTTCTCCACTCTTCAGAAAAGTATTTATGCACATGTGTTTATATGGAGACATCATTTAGAGATTATTTTGCTGTCTTAACATGTTTTTTGTTTTTATCATTAGGCATTGTCACAAAACTGACAAAAGTGCTTTATTGCATTAACACAGTGACTAGAGTTCTGTAGAACTGTGTGTGAGGGCCTAGGGGTTTGGGGAAGGGCCCTTACAGTTCACTGTTTCGGTAGGCAGCAGGAGTGGGCTCAATTTTATGTGCTTCAAAAGGTTATTTATCTGTATAAGGTTACAGACAGGTATCCATAACTTGGGTCAGGTGGGATGAAACCACCAGATTTGGAGCAATAACTGTGCCAGTTATTTGTGGCTTACACTGACATCACCCTACACACAACCGCATTCGTCTCCTTCTGTTTTCTGTATAAACAGAAATCTACATATGAACTAAATAGGAAAACTGAGAAGGAAATGTTTCTGTTCTTGTGTTCCCTGCCCATTCAGCAATGTTATCCATTCCTCCAAAATCTATGGATGACTTATAACACAGGAACATTATAGTCCCTGCTATCCACATTTATTCTTTTTCTCCAGGAAACCCTTGTCCTGCATATACCCAATGAAAAAACACACTAAATCATGGCATGAATAACACAGTACATAAATCACCTCACACTGGGGCAATGACAGATATTGCTCCTGTGCCTGTTTCAAACATTTCTTTACAAGTACATTCACTGTTTGGCTAAAGTCACCTCTCATTCTTTCTCCTCTCTCCTCTCTTTATAGGTGAGGAAGCCGGCGGGGACATGTCTGTGGCACTAACGCTCCTGCATTGTCACAAGGAACAGCTCTACAGCCCAAGAGATTGCTCAGGAGGGCAGTGAAGTAGCTCCTGTCCAAAACCAGCACCACCCAGCAATGATATCACTAATTGGTGAGCAGTGAGTTTATTACATGCGCAGCGCTGTTAATAACTCCAATTCCTTCATACACAGGTACGAAGAAAGAAGCTTCTAACTGAAACCCATGAAGTAGCTGTTCATCCTGGAGCCCCGTTGTTACAGGATCTTGGCATAAGGGAACACTGCAGAATTAAAATTGGCATTTCAGGAACTTTTCCCTTGTTTTGCTTGGTATGCACCCCCACAGAGGAAAAAACCACAACTCACAACAAAGTTCAGAGTCCATTTCTCTTCTGAGATTTGTGAGGGGCAAGTAGACATGGTACAGAAACCCATTCCATAACCTTTCACCAACATAAAATTTACTGTGAATAAGGCCCTAAAACTCTATGCTCAGCTCTGATTTAAACCTGTGAACACAAACCTTCCAAGAACATTTCCATTCCAATAAATACCTCCCCATGACATGATTTGCTAATCATTTGGGTCCTAAGGAGAGATTAAACACCCTAACTATAAGTAAGCTCCACCACAAGGCTTGCCAGGACACAATCTGGCCCAAAGTAAGTATTTTATTTAGCAGGTCTAAGGTACTATATAAGTTAAATGCATGCCAGCCATCCCATTTTCTCTCCCCCAAACACTACTACTGCTGTGGCAAAGAGCAAAGCAGGTTTGACTTTTGAGACTGAACATTTCTCTGTAATTTTCGACCATATTCAAGACTTTATCAATGCAAAGAATTAATCTCACAAAAACGAGACTTCCTTCAGAACTCTAATGTTCTGTATCTTTTATTTTTAAATTGCAGCATTAATAATGGTCTCAGCAGCAAGTGGAGAAAACGTGTGAAATATGTGCCCTCTTTATAGATTTCCTGTTTCTGCAATTTCACTTGAAAAATGGCAGTGCCCTGCCATCTGAAGCTTCAGTTTGTTTAACTCTGAGCAAAAGACAATTAAACAACTTACAGTATATGGTACAAGACTCTAATTACTCACCAGTGCTACTTGTTGTGTCAGCTGCCACAATGAGCAGCAGCTTTTACACTTTCCTATCCCTGCAAGACCACCAGAGGTTTCTGACCATGGCAATGGCCTTATGCTGAGAAGAAAATATTTCACAAAGAAATTTCCACAGGATTCTTGAGATGCTGAGTTAGCACAGAGTAAAAGGAAGAGACACCCTGCTGGACAAGTGTCTAGAAGGACAGAACATCCTTTAATCAATTTTTCTCAGGAGTCAATGAATTAATATTTATCTTTTTTTATTATCTCACAGATTCTTATAATTCTCCCATATTCCATAAACCTTTTTTTTCACAATTCCTGTAAGTAAATTTATATCCTGCATCTATATATCTTAGGTTATCCTCTGCAACACAGAAGTTTTATGTAAGAAGTGAGATATCACTATTTTAATAGAGAGTGATATACACTTGAAGAATAGAAGTTTAGGTGAGTAACAAAGATAAATGGAGCCTTTCAAATCCTGCTTTTCGTAGAAATCATTCTGAAAACAGACTGATTAAAATGAGTTCCATTTGAGAGATGCTCAATGCAGTTGTGTTTTCTCTCCCAAGGCCATTCTCCAAGTTGACCCTACTTTCACATTTGCAGACAACAGACTTGTAGATGTGACCTTCACAAACCAATGTCAGTTCTATCATTAATGATAACCTCTACTATAGGTTGAAATAATAAAAGAATTACTTAGATGACCAATACACATCTGAAATATTGTAGTTCTCAGTCTAGCACACTCTCAGGATGTGTTATCTACATCAAAGACAAAAAACACATCATTAGTATCATCCTGTGTAATGACAAAGCAAGGGAATTCATAGTAGTGGTTGCTTAATGGTAATCATGGTAGAATCTTGGCATTAATATGAGGAATATTAGTTTTCCAGAAGATAAAAACATAAGTGACACCTACATCTCTATGCAAAGCCAGCTCAAATCAGCTGCCTAAATGAAATTTAATTCGAGATTCTTGGTATACCAACGTAGACACAGAACTCTGTCTCCATCAACAAGATGAACAGGAAAACAATGTATCTAACACCATGTGTCATGCTCTAGTGATTCTTTTGGTTCTTTTTGGTATGCAAAAAATAATACTAGGGCTTTTAATGAATGCAAAAACAGAACACTGAGAGTATGTAAAATGATAAAATAATAACTGGACAATAGAAGTGAAGAGCAAAAAACAATGGAAAATTACTAGGGAGGGAATAAAACATTTACATGATTATGATATTCTAATGTTATTAATATCTGTACTGGAAAGTAAAATAAATTTTCACTTTCAGTTCAGTAAAATTGATTTTGCAGATTTCTTATTTTTGACAAAACAAATAAATAATTGTCTATAACCATGATAATACTAATTGTCTATAATCATTACCACCACTATACTGTGAAATGTGACTCTAAAATGCCAGAGCACATTTCTCAATGTATTGTGTCTTGCTGACCTCCAGATCAAGTTTGCTCAGTGTCTGACTAGAAGAATGTTCTTTGGTTTTGTTTTTGCTTTTCTAAATAACTGCTAGCTCTACAAATTCATTATGGAACCGGAATAAAATCCAATCCATTCTTCCATAGCTGTGTTGGCTTAGCACCACCAAAGGAAATAAAACGCATTTGAGAGTTACTAAGGTGACCAGTTACAACAGCGATTCCACCCAGGACTAAGATTCAGTAAGATAAAAGCTCCTGGTTTTGTGTGGTAATCCTTCTGCCTAGAAGTGTCAATTGAGAGGCAGCACGCAGGAAAGAGCAGGAAGCAACATAATTTATTCAGCAAGAATACTATGGGGCACAAGTGCTGAAAAAGGGCTTTCACGCACCCCCTCCTGGCTAATTTTCCATTGAAATAAAATTTACTCTTGAATATCAAATATTTATTCCATTTTTCATATGCCTGTCTTTTCTTCCCTCTCATATTTATTTACTTTATAAACATTTCAAATTTACTTTTGCTGAACAAATAAATTAAAATATGAGGAACCTTTAAACAGACAAAAGGCTCCGGGAGTTTTGCTAATGGCAAAAGGAGAAATGCTCATGGATGTAATGAGTCAACTGCCAGCATGGAAATCTGGCAGAATTCCTGCATTTTAGAATCATGGGATGTATGACGTCGTTTTAGTGTATGCAGGTTTTTTTTACAAAGTTGATTCTGCAGGTTTTATGCAATTGTTTTTTTTTTTTTTTTCCTATTGCTATGCCTCAAACTATTAGAAGTTCATCAGTAATAACCTACTGACAACTTTCCCACCTCTTTTACCAGTCAGTGAAGTTACAAAAATACCAGATTATCAAGCACATATACATTGTAAGGCAAATTCCTGGGCATGATCCTATTCAAACTATGAATTCATCTAAATTCAACTCAGTGTATTTTACTCAGCAGAGTAGGTAGTAAAATTTTCTTTCAACCCAGAAGATTTTATTTTATAATTCCTTCATCTGGGATTCCAGGAAATGTTAAGATGTTAACTATCTGACAGAGTTCACATCACTGACAAGTAGTTTATTACAGTGCAGGTTTCATTCCCCTATTTCAGGGGACATGGACTTCTGATGAAAAGGTGAAATAATTCTTGCCTCAGTGTGTAAAATCAAGATCAATTTAGTAACCCACTCCTCTAATACTGTATGTGCAAAGAAATAATTTAGACTCCTAGTTAATTTGAGTATTGAACTGAAATTCTGGAGCTGCTTTCTGCCAGTCCTGAAAACAGAAATTAATTTCAATGACCAAGGCGAATGGAGTGCTGCTCTGTCAGGTAATTAGTCATCGTCTTTTGCTACTCAGGGTCTATCACTGTGCTAATCCATACATAAACCCCAGTATTCCCCTAGTCACTCACAATCTAAAGAGCTGTTTAACTACCTATTTCTCCCATTCAATTCTACCCCAGATATCAGCTGCAAAATGAGCATTCTTTCATGTTTAGCTTTCTTCCTACTATTTACTGCCAGCAGAATTAATGCAACTGATTTACATTTTCTTTTTTCTGTTTGATCAAGTCTGCTGTTGATTAAGTAGAGCTTAAGGGAAAAAATTATACTCCTGCAGCTTTCCTACTTGACTTGCCCGTTTATTAATGAAAGAAAAGCAAGGATATTGATGGCCCAGAAACTACAAGTGCAGCAATTAAAGGATGTGTCCTTCCAAGCTTCTAATTAAAAAAGAGGTTTTTTGTATTAAAAGATATAGTTTAGTGTCATATTTATATCTAATTCTCACTTTTACTGTTTTGACTTTTTTTTTTCCCCCCTCCGTTTATTCTTTTTAAAGAGAAATCTAGTGGGAAAACTTGGATCAGGCAGAATAAAGAAACTTTTCCTGACAACCATTTCTGGAAGCTTTGTTCCCAAACAACAGTCTTAGTGATAAAACATCAAAAAAAAACCTCCCATCCCCCAAATCCTTACAACAATGACATACCCACTGACACGTACCACTCAGAAGGCAACCTTTTAATATTTTTAAAGCACGTAAATTGGCAGAGTTTGCCCAACTCCGATTCAAGAAAACAGAAGAATTTTTATACCAGTCATTTTGGATATATTAAAATAATTAGACTGTTCCTTCCTTCTAATATCTTTTTACTTAGTATCTAAAGCCTAGACTCACTTTTTTCGTCATGAATTTACATAAATGATCTCACAGATGTTCTTCTTGCTTCTTATCTAGTCTGATTTTTTTTGAATTCTTCCTTCAGAAACATCTGAAACCATAACATCGCCAGTATTTTATTACTCTGCTGAGTCATTCCCTTGCACATTAATGGTGTCCTTCCAACATCGAAATGCAAATAGACAAATAAATGACTCCTGTTTCTGTCTAGTACTTTGGTTTTGTGGTGTCATCTAAACAAATTCAACAGAAGCCTGACATGTTCTGGCTGACTCAAACTTTGCACGCATGGATTGACTCTGCAGTGCCTGTGGAATAAGTGCTAAGGACTCAGTCAGTACAAAAATCACGAAATCACAGAATGGTTTGGGTTGGAAGGGTCCTTAAAGATTACCCAGTCCCACTCCCTGCCATGGGCAGGGACACCTTCCACCACCCCAGGTTGATCCAAGTCCTACCCTGCCTGCCTTTGAGCACTCCCAGGGATGGAGTATCCACAGGTTCTCTGGGTAAACCATGCCAGGGCCTCACCACCCTCACAGCAAACAATTTCTTCTTAATATCTGATCTAAACCCACCCTCTGTCAGTTTGAAGCACCCTGCCTGCCCCACATCCAAAATATCCTGCACACAACTCAATCTCTATCTGCACACCAGATACCTCTCCCAGATTTCCACACAGCAATTACTCCTCTCATTTAGCTACCAGATGTTCTGAAATCCCCAAGAAATTATATTAAAAAATAAGCACAATGTAAAATTCATAATCTAGCATCCCATACAAGTAATGACAGGTTCTTAATGCATTGAGAATGCACTGTTCCCTCCACAGATGTTCCAGAAAGGAAGAGAAGTAAAACATCTTCCTGCTCCTGGCCTCTGTCCCTCACAGCCCACAATGGTGAGAACTGCTGTGATCAGATCAGGCAGGTAATCTTGTGTATGATCAGATTCCCTGAAGGCAGCAATAGCTGTGTATTTAAGGACAGTAAGCTTTTCTTAAAAGAGGTACTAAAGTGAATCACAAAATTTCCCAGGGCTCCCAGCTGGACAAAACAGCAGTAAACAAGAGTGATTCTTCCTTAGGGCTAACAGGGTTAGCAATGCTGCTCTCAGGGCACATCGTGTCATCCACAATATCACTGCCCACATTTCTCCTTGAGCCATCCCAGACCCACAGCCTTCTGTTTGCCTATTAACCTGAAAAAAAACCTTGTGGAGGAGGGGGGGTGGAGTTGTTCCAAGAGACCTTTTGTACTAGAAATTTCTCAATCATTTCCAGTTTAAAGGTGACTTCATAGAAATGGTGACCCTCACAAGTACCACTTGAAAGATACAGAAGCTTTAATCTTTTTCAGTGGAATCGGAAGCTCTTATCTCTCCTCTGACCCTTTTTCCCCTCTAGCCTTACACTCTTGGCACCATTGAAAAGTCAGAACCATTAAGTTGGTGTCAAGTGGCTGTGCTATTCATATTCTATTATAGTCAATGACAATTAACAGTGCCATTCAGAAAAGCCAGGTACTGTATTACACAATTGGAAAATTGATCTTATCTGAGGCTCAAAAATCAGCAATGTTCAGACCTCAACTCCCAGGCAAAAAAAAAAAGGAAAAAAAAAAGAAAGGGGGGAAGTCCTGCCTGACCTCAGGGCCACACAGCAAACAGCCACGTGCAAGGCTCAGAAACTACCTGAAGTGCCAAAATCTCTGTGTGAATATGAACTCTGATTTTTATCATCAAGCAAAATGATGTTCGAAAGAAGAGTACAAATTCAACTGAATGCTTGATGATCACCTTCAAAGTTGTTATTGCAGGCAAAATGCAACATCTTAGCATTGCTGACACATCAGAAAACCACTGTGTGTGTGTCAGTTCCCAGCTCTTTGCAGCACACACCCACAGGCGAGAGCCCTGCACTTACAGTGAAATCCTCATTTCTAACACCTGCACTGAACATTTATTTTCATGAATGTTTTTCCTAGAAATGAGCATAGACACATTTTTCTGCTAATGAATTACTGGATGGCTACAAAAGGAGAGGATTAACAAATAACTCTCTTCTTTAGACAGTGAGAATTTTTTTCTCTGTCAGTGAATCTCAGCATTAACTACAACCCAGTACAATAGTTGATTACAGCTGAGCCTATCTGCTTTAAAGCACAGGGGGAATTTTAGATATCAAAACTCAATTAGTTCACTTGAGTTTAACTAAAGCACCTGACCCAAAACCTTGCCACACAAATGATGCATTGTAGAGTCAGAAACAGCACTTGGCACTGTTCCTCCATGCCACCTGCCCGAGAACATTGGCTTTCAGCAGGATGCAAAACCAGAGCAAGTGCTATTACATCTGTAAGCCTAAATGTCACTCATATTCCTCAATCATGGACTCACTAACCTTCAAAATTATGACATGACCTATCAAGTTCACATCCTGGAGCAGACTGCAAAATCTGTAGGGTCGCTTCTTTAGTTCAGCCACGTAACTGGAATACTTTCCAATTCGATGGGAAAAAAATAAAAAACAAACCCATAACGACAAATATTCTTGCATTTCAAATGCTGAGTTCTAAAAACTCAATGGTTGCACAGACTGATGGAAGGAATGTTCCATTACATGCAATTCTGCTTCAGGCTGCTGCTGAGACCAGTGAAGCTCTTCCTGCATCCGGGCCCCTCTAAGGTGTCCTGAGCCTCTGCGATGAATTTAGGTGTTTTTGTTTTCCCCTTCTCGTCACTCTAAATATGAGGTAACTAAATACTGGAGATTAAGACCTTACGCACACTACTCTGGAGACCCACGTTCAACTCCATTCTAGTGGAAAAAGCACGAGTACCAAATCCACCTTTGGTGCGCCTGGAAGAGAAGAGCTTGCATTCTGCCAGGTGTTTCACCTGATGCCAAGTTTTCCTGGGGAATCAGGAACACGCTGAATACAGAAATCATCTTTGTCTGTTCATCATTTTCCTTCACAGAATACAATAAGAAATTATCAGCTAGCTTCAGTTCTCTGGGAAAAAATCTCCGATTGTTGCCTTAATGAAAAACATAGAATGGGAGTAAAGCCACTACAGTTATACTTGAAAATCAATACTCCCTATTGGTCTTATAATTTGTGTCCCAAATATCTGCTTTCAAACGCGCACAAGCCACAAAACAAAAGCTAGAGAGTTTGTATCTCAGACTTCTGAATTTTTTCAACTGTTTCAACACTTGCAAAGCCATGTGAAATGTTCTGTAGGATTCTCTGTGTGGCAGTGTGGCAGAGTCTATTCTATTTTCTATTTCTTTTATTGAGAGGTGGAATAAAATTCCCCAACTGCCCTAGCACAATTAAAATGACTTTTATTCATACAGTTACCTCTATGGCCACCATAAGCATTCACCAGTACTAATCCTTTTAGGCCCTGATCCAGCAAAGCACTTTACTGCGTCTTATTCTTAAAATTACAAGTCTCCCCACTGATTTCAATACAGTTATATTAGGGATGAACTTGGCTTACTATAGCAAAAATAATGTTAAAAATACAGTTTAAAAAACAAGCAAGGAAATGGAAAGCTAAGAGACTTCAATATTTCTCTGGTTTAAAGTAAGGCATTGCCACTGTGCATTTTAGTCCAGTCCAATAGTGGGCTATTTTTGTACATTTAGGCCAATGCAGGTAACGAGCCTCCCTGTATTAGAGACGCATTGATTTCAGACCTAGCTGGTTTCAATAAGCTCCATACACCCAAATGCTACAAGGACAGGGACATTAAAATGTCAATTACATAAATAAATCTGTAAGCATTGACAAATGCCCAAAATTAAATAAACCCCTTCACTCTAAGAGGCTTTGCAGCTGATAGATTGTAAAACAGTAAGAAAACCATCACAATTTGCATTTTTATAGCGACAGTCATCAATAGCTCAAATATTTATCACAAATACCAACCCACCATAGGTAGGAACTGCAGGATGTTGTTTTCCTGCTTTGACTGCAGAGACACCCAAACCATGGCTGGACGTTTGTCTACAACCAAAGCTTTCTAAACTGTTTTAAATACTCACCATCTTTGCATACTTCTTTCTGCCTTGTTTTTGCTGGTGCAAGAATTTATCTGAGCACGCAATGAACTGGATCAGGAAACTAATCTGACTGAAATATAAACCATGGGAAAGTGCTGACTTTAATGAAGGGGGACTTTAATGAAGAGGGACGCTCAGGGAAGCAGAAGCCTGAGACCGCTGAAGATATGCCCCAAAATAAATGTACATCGAAGTGCATACCCCAAGGCTCAGAGCAGCAGCTAGAAACAGAACTATGGATTTCACCAATTTACTCACAGAAGCCATGGGGGTACACTGGGATGAGAGCCACAAAATGGATGGGGGACGTGTCTTGAGTGGCTTCAGAGCACAGCTTCTGATCACCATGGAGGGACAAAAAATTTAATTTGCAAGGATGGCTGAATACCCCAAACAAGATGACAAAAAGCATTTTCCAGTGATTTCCAGATTGCCTCTCCAGCCTTCCCAATTGGCTCTCAACAATGTTTTACAGTGTGTGCTTTACCACCATTTAAAGCAGTGCACACGAGAGAGGTTGAATACATTAGGTAAATGAATTCCTGTGGACATTTTGAAGGGAATAATGCCCTCCTATTTGGGTTATCCTGCACTGCAATAAAAGTGGGGGGTTCTTCAGTCAAATTGTTGAATAAACCCAAGTGATAGCCACATTACACTTATAAAAGACAACTTTAAGAAAGATCTTACTGCAATAAAAGTGAGGATTTTTTTTTTCCCTTGGTATCCCAGCTTGCCATAGAAATGAGTGAGTTGCTGAATTTCTGCCAAGTATAGATGGTTCAGCATGCTATTAGATTAGTCTGTTTATACAGAAACAGCCAAAAATAGGAAACACACAGAAGCTATTAAAGATATTGTCCTGTGAGGGAAATATTTGAATGGTTTTGTTACTGCAACTGGGAAATAAGATATGAGTCAGTATTAATGTGATAAAGAAGTTAATGTGTTCTAAAGCAAACAGTTAGTTTTGTCAGCTTGTTTCTGGGTTGACAATAAAATAAATGTACAGACAATTATGTAGGGTTGGATGAGCCTGCAAGTAAGTGTATCCAGCTTAAAGCTCAGCACTGCCAGTGGGTTAGAATTGAAGCTCTGTTATCAAGTAATGATATGCTAACCCCAGGTAGTCTTCATAGAAAATGGATGATTCAAAATGCCATGCATCACTGAGCTGGTGGGAGAATGGTCAATAGTGTTTAAGCTATTTCAACCAGTCAAAGAGAATTTCTTAGAAAAATTACTTTGCTTTGACCATTTTACAATGGATTTCCTAAATTCTTCTCACTTTTGGTATAGTCCGATGCAAAATAAAAATACCTTGAGTATTGTACTGTATTTAGTTTTGGTTTATTTTTAATCAGGACAGCAGCAATATTTCATAGTGGATGTTACCAGCAAGAGCAAGCCAGCATAGAGAAATTTGTCCTGCGTGTGACACTGAGCATTCATTCCTAAACACAGCCACACACAACTCTGATGCCCTGACCTCCTTCTCCCTCTTCTTTCCACATATTAAGAAACCTAATCCTTTAAGTACTGCAATGCCTTAAATCTTCTAACATACATAACCAAAGGAATAGGCTATTATATGTGCAAATAAAAGATGTATTTATTTTTCCTCCAGTAACACACTTCTACAAACCCAGGGACCATATATACCATTCCTTAAGGGCCAACACATTTGACCAGTGAAGAAGAACAAGTCCAAAGCTAAATGACTCTCCCACTGAGAAATGCCCCTCTGTGGTACCTTGGTTTTTATGGTGAGAGTGCCCTGGGCCAAGCCAAGAACCTTCCCTGACATTAGGTCACTTTTTAGGACATGAGAAGAGCAGCACCTGAAAATGCATGTGGAAAATTACACCTGTGAATGCAGCAAAACATTTGGCAGTACACAGAGACGTTTGATTAGCAGGAGCCTCATGAATTCTACACCAGTGACTCGTTTCCAGAGGGAGTGGAAAACTGGCCTTAAGTGATTCTGCCCATGTTATGTACATACAAAGATTAAGCACGGTATTTGGAAGAGGAAGCAGCTGCAGAAATTCTGTCAAGGTATCACAATTAAATGCGTCTACATTGCAGAGACTAAAAAATGCAGGTAGCATAATGATATTTACAGCAAAATTTAGGAACTCTGCAATAACTTGAAGCCAGATCTTTGAGGTGAGCCTTTCCCTGGAGCACATCTCAAAACCAAGTCAAGCTGTTACATCAACAAGCCTACAGATTGTTTTGAGGCCTTAGCTGAAGTTTATTTCTGGTATATCTTTCCATTCAACTCCACAGAAACCAGGTTTTTTTATTATTACTTGAGCCTAATTCCTTTCTTCAGGCAATAGGAAGAACGACACCATACAGATAAGCACAACAGTGTTGCCTTACTGCAGAGGACCCTCCAAAACTGAGGGGATGCAGGGCACTTTCCTTCCTCAATGGTTTCCTTTGTGAACACAAAGCCCATTTCTAGGATGGGAATCTGGAGCTGCAACATTTTTTCAGTACTGTGGCAGTGTAATCCCAACCTGAAGAGTTTAGAGCATATGCTGTAGTTCCATATATACATATCACTACATGTGTTTAAAACATATATTGTTCTGGTTTAGATAGAACACCGGAGTCTCTACCGACAAACAAATTCAATTTATCACTTGTTCATGATCGTGCACGAGGCACCTGTATTTTTTCAATGGTGTAAGGTAACAGCAGAGCCACAGCAGTTACTCTGAAATGGAACAGCCACAGGAAACCTAATGTGCCTTAGAGGTGCATACGAGGTTCAAAAATAGAGAACTTCCTTTTTCAGTAAAGGGACAAAATAACAGAAAAATCGAATAATATGGTTCTGCTTGGAATTGAAAGAAGAAAAAGGAGGGAGGTAAGTTTTACTGGCCAC
>VZRN01004413.1:113938-126438 GCA_013397935.1 Dasyornis broadbenti | reverse complement strand
GGTTCATGACCAAAGGCAGAAATAGCAAGTAACTAATTCTAATCACCTTTATTTTTGGCTCTCAAACCCTCCAAATGTTTCTAAAGGAGGAAAAGGAGAGAAACAAAAAAAAAAAAAAAAAAAAAACAAAAAAACTAAAAGTAAAGCATGTTTCCAGTCATGAATCCTTGATGTGTTAGCCCCATGAAATGGCACTTATTTTAGCTGTCCTAGATCCAAAAAAACTCTAAATAAGCAGCTGCATAGCAGAGAGGTCCAGAAGTGTCAGTCATAAGTGCTCCCTTTGAAACCAAGGGTGAAAACCAATTGGCAGGAAGATGAAACAGGATCATGGCACTGTGCTTGACCTTTGCATGGGAGGTGATATAGGGAGGTCTAATGAACTTACCTAATTTAACTATTTCTGCTCTTTGAAAGAGTAATCTGCCTTACACAGTTTAAAAGAAGGAAAATACAGGAAAAAAAGAAACAAAACAAAATAAAAGGAAAAAAGCTTCTCCAGGCTTATAATTTTGTTCATGTAAAGAGACGCTTCATAGATCAGAGTCAACAGAAACACGGTATGCCATCGCCACTATCAAGATTTTAAATAGCAGGCTTTGCAATAACTATGTAAATTATTAATATGTAAATTTAGAGACAAATTATCTCCTCTGAATCTCAGGGCCTTGAGAGAAGTGATGCACAGACTCTTCAGGGAGCAGCCTGAGCATGGGACTCTGATGTAATTGCCAGGTGAAGGGGCTTGGTAAAACCATCTGATTCTGGCTTCCCCAAACACCTGCAGAGGCTCCTCAACAACCACATTGATTCACAGGGAGGGAAAAGACACCTCTGAAGACAACAGGTCAGGGCTGCCATGAGGAATTCTTGCCCCTGATTCTCTGCACGTGCTTTTCCAGCAAGCATGTGTTTCCAGCAAGCTTGGCAGAAGGAAGAGTGTGAGATGAGCTTTCTCCTTGCGCTTACAGATGCACAAGTGGGAAAGAAAAAGGATGGAGGAGGGACAGTGAAAGCATAAACCCTAGAAACAGCAAAAGGTGGTGCTAGGGAAAGAATTTGAAGAATAAGACATAAAATATTTGCAGGTGAGCAGGGAGGCTCGCCATTCCTGAGGAAACAAAGAGCAGTTTGGGGAATGATGCAGGAGCCTGATTTTTCTGGGACAGATGGGAGAAGCCTTGGCTGATCATCCTCGACAAACCCTGGTTAGTTCTCCATAGCCCATGCTCCTGTGGTCCCTCCCTCACTGTCTCCCCTGTGCCAGCACACTTTCTCCAACAAACACAGGTAGTTAACTGCACCACCACAGGAAAGCTGGTAGGGCAGGCAGGGTGGCAAGGCAACAAGGCTTCCTGGATACTGTCATACCTAATGCCACAGTGTCCCCAGCAGCAGGGAGAAGTAATTACAGCAGAAATCCTACATGGTCTCTCCAGCTATGGGGACTGCATGAACAGGTGCCTACAGGGGCCCAGCTGGAGCTGCAAAAAGCAGTGTGGAATAGGAGAGACAGGGGATGAGGCTCAGCTCCTGCCCTGAGCCATGGGATGCACACTGAACAGGCCACATCTGAAACCCTTCCCAGACACCAGCACTGAAGAGAGTATCGTGTTTCTGATACCAGCTCTCCCAAAAGGAAAGGGCCCTGGCTCGAGTCTCAGGCTGTCAAAACTCCCACAGCCCAGGAATGCTAAACTAGCAAAAGCCAGCTTTACTCTTCAGAACCTGTTTAAGGGTTCCTCCTTTGTACGACGTAGGAGGAACTGCAGACCTGATTTATTTTAGCTGAAAAAAAGCCAGCACAGACAACATTTAAAAGTTTTGCTTCCCAGCCCTGATGGCCTGACTGACTGAGGCCAAGAAGCCAAGGTGATGTATCACCACTGCTGCCAGACCTGCCAACACAGGCCTGAAAAGAGGAGCTTCATCAGTGTTTGGGCACTGAACCTTCTGCTTACATGGTTGTTGAGCATAAGTAGAGAAAAGCTGGTGTGTTTCAGGGTGTTTGGATGAGGCAGAAAAGCCACTGCAAAAAGCAGCAGGTAACTGCTTTAACAAATAACCAGCTGCCAGAACTGGTGAGTCTGCTCTGCCACCCCTGCAGCTAAACGCCACGAGGGTTGTCGTTAAAAGCTCATGAGATTGACACCAAATACATAACATAAATAATGAATGAAAGTCAACTGGTATGAGAGCTAAACTCATCAAATCCCATGTTTAAAGTGTCCAGGTGACAATTCTGCTACTAACTCTGTGAAGTTAAGCAGGATGATTTTGAGCTGCTCAGAGAGAGCAGGATGAGATGGGAACACTGTGGCCAGTGCCAGGTCTGACTGGCTGGGCCTCCTCCTCAGCACTGTGGCTGCCGCTCACAGGATGTCATCGGTCCTAGCAAGAACCCATCCAATGTGGCTGCCTCAGATCTCTCTAATTGATTACTCAGAAAGAAATCAGAAGTTGTCAACAAGAGGTGAGGCCATCCCCTGCTGCTCATACGGCCTCCAAGACTATCAATGTCCAGGGGGCACTTCGAGGAATCCTCATACTCTGTCTGGTTAACACTGAGCTGGCAGCTCACTCAAGGATCAGGAAGTTGTAAAGCTGTCATAAGAACCTCTCTGCATTTCTCTCCCACTTCTGGAGACAAGAGCAGAGACTCAGAAGGAGCTGGACTGGGGCAACATCACCTTAGTACAGCTACAACGAACACTGAAGTCAGTGGCAAAACAGGAAGAGCTCAGAGCTGTTTCTCAGGCTGTACTGAGGGCTGTGGAATACACTGCTCTGGTCCCTTTTGTTGGTGCTCGCTAAAATTCTTCTACGAGAGTCATCATCTTTTTTGATGGAAATCTGCTGAGCATGGTAAACACACACGAATAAGACAGAAAGAATGAAAATTCACAAATTATTTCTCTTATGTAAGTGGTCAGCTTCCTCTTACTCAGGGTGATTAATCTGAGATGTGCACCACCACAGCCCTCAGATGAGAAACCTCACAAATCTCCTTTCTCACAAAACAAAGGCTGCTCACTGGAGTGTTCAGGTACTCAGTTACATTCAACACAAGCTAATTCACTTATCTTCAACAAGTGGGCTATTGATTTTTTTGCCTGATTTCTAAGCTGCCCAGGGCTTTCTGAACTACAACAATAGAATCCTGCATTTAAAAAAAAAAAGAAAAAAAGGAGGAAACTCAGTGGAAAATATCCCTTTGCTCATCAGTAATTAGGGTGACTTCATGTTTGCTTGGTTCTGTCAGTATATTCAGCATAGCCAGGTTTTAGGAAACTTTCACAATACTGTTTCACTTGTCTCTGTTATATAACTTGATACCATAAACTGTATTTTACTTGTTTCTGGACTGAAAATATTGCAGATCATTTTTGTCCATGAAGAGGAATTGTCCAGTTGCTAGGAGTCATTTGCTAATTGTGCTGCCAGAGTCACAGAGCTGGAGTTTTGTGACGTTTGTGATTACCACACACAGTCAAGAATGTCTCATGCTTTGGGGGTAAAAATTTTAAATAGGTTTAAACTCACACTGCTGTTGTGATACAAGCATATCAACTGTACTGCATACAGTAATTCACCTTCCTAGATGTTGATATAAGAAAGGTGTGATGCTTTTGCCCCATCAATACATAAAGAAGCTGAAATGCATATTCACAATGTCAGGATTTAGATACAAATGAACCACAGGAAAACTCAGCATTCTTGAAGTGTGTAAATGATCTTTGTGCATTTGCAAGATGAAATATGCTTCTGTGAGTATTTTCTTACTTTCTGCATCTGAGCTTTAAGATACATTTAGCCTGTGTTTTAGTAAGCTGTTGTCAGTGCAGGTCATGCACTCTTATTATAAAGTCCACAATAGAAAAAGAACTTAATTTACAGAATAAAGCCTTAATAAAGATGACTGGATATTGTATTGCTGAAAACAGATTTATAGATAAAACTGGACTAGTAAGGCAATATACTGCACCTAAAGTAATTTTCCTGTAAGTAAGAATAATCTTATGAGTAGATTGTAATTTTGAGGGATGGGTTCCTACACAGGCAAAACAGAGTCGTAATTTTCCATACCAAAGAGGAAATCAGAACCACAGCCCTTGGTCCTTAAGCACAGTGGACTAACAGATAACTAAACAGAAGTGTCAGGAATCTTCCAAGCCAGGTTTTTCCTCATGCTTTCTCCCTGAAGGAATACCTTATTTTCTTCAGTTTTCTCCCTTTTGTCTGCTAGCTAAGGCACAACACTGCTGGAAAACCATGTACAAATGAGGCCCCCAGTCTCCAAACTGGGAATCTCACGTTCTTTTTGCTTCACCTCATGCTTCTGGAGGGCAAGGAAGATAGTGAAAGGCCTTGAGGGGAAGCCATATGAGGAGCTGCTGAGGGCACTTGGTCTGTTCAGCCTGGAGAGGAGAAGACTGAGGGGAGACCTCATTGCAAAGGAACATCTTTGTAAGGGGAGGAGGAGAGGCAGACATTGATCTCTGCTCTGTGGTGACAGGGACAGGACCTGAGGGAATGGCCTGAAGTTGTGTCAGGGAGGTTTAGGTTGGATGTTAGGTTCTTCCCCCAGAGGGTGGTTGGGCACTGGTCACAGCACCAGCCTGACAGAGCTCCAGGAATATTTGGACAATGCTCTCGGGCACATGGTGGAATTGTTGGGGTGTCCTGTGCAGGGCAAGGATTTGGACTCAATGACCCTTGGGGGTCTCTTTCTAATTCAGCATATTCTGTGATTCTAAACTGCAACTGAAAAAAAAACCAAAAAAATCTTCCCCTCATCCCATGTATTAGCAGAGAGGGCTGGTGCTGCATTTTGGGTGACAAAGATGATGACTTTAGAAAGCCTGACATGCTGGAGCTGTGACCTGTGAGAGCTCTGCCAGCATCATACAGGGGTTTTGCCACTGGAGAAGCTCCACACACCAGATGGGCTGATCCCAGCCTGCCCCCCACCCATGCATTTACAGTTTTCTGCAGTATAAATGGGAATTTAAAGAGTTCAGGCTTTTCATTTGCCCATGGCATGAATATCTTTGTACCAGTCATTTATCCTTGCAAGTTAGCTCAGATCAGCTTCCAGCAGTTTCCATTGTCTCTTAAAATGCACATTTTCCAAACAAGAAACACAAAATTGAAGTGTGTAACTGTTCCACAGGCGATGACACTCTCACACACCAGCAATGCTACAGCCAAGTGTAGCTGAAGCAATTCATGATCCCCTCCACGCTCTGTCAATACCTGCAGGGGGGGTAGGAATCTGTCAAGTGCAATACAATTCCAGTAAAGACATCTCCTCTGTTCTCTTTGTCAAATTGACACACACAGATATTTCAATCTATACTTCATGGTTAGAATTGATCCTGGTGAGAGGATATGTAGCTTGATCAAACTTCTGTAGGACTGAATCAAACAGGATTGATGACAAAAAATAGCTGCTTTAAAAAAAAAAAAAAGGAAGTTTTTCTTGTGATAATGGAGAGCTGGAGTCTTGGTGAGGGACAGACAGGACCAAAAAGAAAAAAAAAAAAAAAACAAACCAAAAAAACCCCAAAACAAAACAAAACAAAAAAAAACCAAAAAAACACAACTCTTACATGACCAGTTCAGGATAAATAACTCTAGTATCCCTAACTCAGGGAACATATAAACAAAAATAAAGCATCTCTACATATAATTCTGTCAATTTCAAAATGGGGACCTTTTACACTATATTAAAAATTATTAAAAGTCCACGTATTTTCAATTTCAGTCCTACAATGCCAGCTGTTACTTCACAGCTCTGCGCCAGTGGAGGGATGGGAAAGTGTGTTTGTGTGTGTGTGTGTGCAGGTCTTTTAAGACCTAACAATCTTTGCTCATTTAGGATAAAGTAGTAAAATAAATGCAATTATAAGCACAACAGAGATTTTCGAGTGGTGATCAAAGATAATTGTGATCAATAGCATTTATCAGAGATACAAAGGTAAAATTCAGTATCATATAAATACATGTACATAAGCATTGTATTTAGATTAAATTTAATATGGAAAAACATCATTCCTGTGTAGTCAGTACATAATACTAACTGCATCATAATTTCCACATTATAAAGGATCTGACCAGACGATAAGCATGTTATTAGTTTGGCAAACAGTATCAAATATAGAGATTATTTCAGAGTCAGGATTCACATGTACCTGCTAGCAAAGAATCAGCTCCCAAAAAAAAAATTTGGGGTATCAGATCACTCCTTTACTTTTTGTACATCTGAGCTTTAAAAGATAAATTTAAGAACATATTCTGTAACTAAGGTGGATTCTGAAAACAATTTGAATAATTGCCATAAGGGAAAACCAGGGTTACCAATCCGGTTTCAATATTCTGTCACAAATTTGCTTGCTTCAGCTTCTTCTTCCACTGAACAGTACTTGGCTGGTTTTTGACGGTCATTTTGTATTTTCATGCCAAAGAAAACGATTAATTTAAATCACAAAAAAAAACCCCAAAATGCTGGTGTATAAAAAGTCATTTCACATTGGTTCCAGACCTAGCCTAATATGCACTGGTTTTGGCTAAGATCCCGAAAGCAGCATATCATTGCAGCACTACAGCAGGGTGTAGGAATCTAAGGTTTATCCAGGGAAGTATTAAGAAAAAGATGTGAGGATAAAATTAAGCTTCTGTAAAAACCAATGGGACCAAGTGGAAAATAACCAAAGAAATAAAAATACGTATGATAATTCAGGTCATGTTTAATAATCAATTTTGTACTAATGATAAAAATAACACCTTGATCTACAGATATTCTGAATCCCCTCCTTTAAAAGTAAGGATGGGATGCTCAACTGCTACTGAAAATCTGACATGATGAGAGTACTGGAACTAGTACACTGTCTCCAAACACCCAGGACTGATGGCCAAACAGCTGCCACTTCCCCTGAGGAAAATTACAGTTTTCCTTCTATATTCTTCCTGTAGTCTCACAGTTACTATCCCACTTTAGTCAGAACACATGTGAGCACATTAAATATTTGGTATAAATATAAATGTTATTAAGCAATTTATTGCTTGGCCTTTCATAAGGATTTCTAGATTAAAAATTCTTCAAGACTCAGTCCTAGAACTTTCAGTTCATTAATCATCAGCAGGAGCTCTAATGATAGATAGAAAAATATGAATTATAGGCATATGACTAACCAGTATGGATTTTGGCAAAATAAAAACCCATAAGATGCTCTTCAATCCATTATTGCCCACAAATGCAGGAGAAAACAATACAATGTCAACATTTGCCAACCATATACCACAGAAACTTCCTGTAATACAGAGAGAAAAATGAGAGCATTTGGAGGTTCTAATCCCTATAAAGCCATTGAAAAAGGCAGTTTTATTAACAGCCTCTACAGTCTGCCCAAAAAGATTTAAAAATGGATAGGAAACAATGACCCTTGAAGGGCTAAAAATGTTGCACGGAGATAGTTTAGGTAATCATTGAAGACCATATAGCAAAACTCAATGAGGAACATCAACACACACAGTGCATCATCCAAAGCAGCCTGTCAGAGCAACCTCAGCCAAGAACACTTACTCCAGTTCCATATGCATGAATCAGGTCTTGACATCAGGCTTACAGGTAAACTGTGTGCACAGTCTAGCAGAATAAATGGTATTCTAAATTTTTGGAAATCTAGAACAGGGAGTCCCTGTTCTCACCCTGCCATTCCCCCCAGGTGTGAGCCCATGCTAAGAAAGTGCTGTTAGAAAAATGTGGCATTTAAAACCACACATCTCATTTTCATAAAGTGACTGAGGCAGTTGGAAGTGTACATACCACTGAAATTCGATAAGATTTGGGAACTTAATTTTTAAATTAGGAATTAGCTTCTTAACAGAATTAAGTTTTAGGCATCACTGAGTGCATTTTCAAAGGATTTTAGAAACCTGAAGGGGAAGCCATGGACCTACTTGTATTTTCAAAAGCACCTATGCAGTGCAGTGACCTTCCTCAGCTACTTGAATTTTGCTTTGAAAATCATGAGATGCTTCTCTGCAGCTCCAAGTGCCTAAACCTTTTATTTGATAACATAATACCTAATAATTTAGGTATATCTGTTCTTTCTATTTTCGAAAGAGCAGCAAAAGCACCATAAGGAAGGCAAAGACTAGCAGATAACTATTTTCTGAGGCTTTTATTGTAGTTGAAGAAACTATCAAATAGACACTCATAACCCTTCCACCTATGCTAACATGTTATTTGTGCAAGTTTTAGAAAGGGGTTATCAAGTTAATAGCAAGTTTTAAGAAACAGCACCAACTTTCCTGGTAGAATGTAGAACTAAAATTCTAAATTTCCCAGTGTCTGAAAGAGCCTCCTAACTGGCTCCCTCTGTCTGAACCTGTGTTTGGCTGATGCTGCAAATTTATCCAGCAAAGTGAAACATGGGATTTTTTTTTCCTAGCCAAACAACTGAATGACATAGCAAAGCACAGCAGGGCAATTTAACCCAGCAGTGTACTCAGGGGCTGAGATCTGCATAGTCTAAAACTTCTGGTATTAATCTCACCTGTCTCTACTTTTCCAAAGAGAAAATAGTTTAAACCATTCTATGCCTGCCTCACTCTTTTGTTCAAAGAGCTGGTGCTGGTCACTACTACAGTTTGCAACTTTCATCATAATTATTTTGTTCTCTTCTTATCAATGTATCAATACATCCCTTCATATTGAACCATAACCACTTTTGCATTATGAAGCTTGTGTAATTAATTGAGGATTTCTATTTATTGCTCCACTTTTCCATGGTTTCACAGATGTCAAGGAAGGGCATGTGCAACAACCTTTGGACTGGCTGATTCCTGGCTGCAAAGTAAAGCGAAATGGTAGAATGAGAGGATGGATTCGGTTTCTGATTCAGGCAGGGCATTCCCCCATTTTCCAGTCACCCTGTTCCGTGGGGATGCTTCGCTGCTCAAGTGCCTGTGTCCAGCACTGACCATCACGTCTGCAATCTACAGAGAGACATTTCCACAGCCTCTGGCTTGTTGGCAGCTTTCTGCCACATTTCAGACAATCACGAGCCAGAACTAACACCACTGTCCTGTTTATGGTTCTCTATAACTTTATGGGGAGAAAAGTCTCCATGATTTTATACGGAATACAGAAGGATGCAGGTTGGTATTCAATGTTTTGCACAATTCACGTCCAGCTATAAGTTTCATTCTCCTTTTAGGGATGCCGTAATAGTGCTGAAAAAACCACAGAGCTCTTGTCTGAGGCTATTCCTCCCATCTAAATAATTACCAATGTAGCCAATGGTCTGCAAATCTGAGACATGTTTGTTTCCTGTGATTTCTCTCAACTACATAATATTAAGAATAATTTTTACAAGAGAAAATGTATTGAGTATTTTAGAAAAGAACAACATAAAATCCAGCATTTAGTCTTTTTTTTTCCCCCCTGGATAAGCTTATCACATGGGTAGTAGATATGTGTGCATGCAGATGTGTGTATACACATCTATCTCACAGGATGGAAAATTTCTTCCCTTCCAAGAAACACAACAGCTATTTAACCAAACAGAAGTAAACAAAAGCAATGTCAGCATCTCATATCATTAATGATTTACCAAAAGTGGGAAAAATACCAGGTTTGGTAGAATGACTTAATACCTTAGAAGATAAATGGAGAAAGGATTATTAAAAACACTCGTGAACGCAAAGACAGAGCCTCCCCGCTCCATCTCACATGTCTGGGAGGAAGGGGACAGGGGTGATGGGATTCATTACAGCCTGCTGTCTCCTTCAGGCAGAAAGGTTCCCATTTGCATCCAGACAAGTTACAACTGTCCTCTAATTCCTCAATGACTAAACATTGCAGTGTATTAATTCTTAGTGTAAATACAGCAGTAACTACAAAGTGCTATACACTATCAGCATGCATTAGTATAGAAAAATGCCAAAATTATTGAAAAGGTACCTTCCCATTTACTCCTTAACTACTCATTTTTCAAGAAATTCATCCACTCTAGGGCTGTCTAACAGCTTCCTAAGCCAAGGGTTACACTGTTCAGCCTATGACAGAACTATGGAAATACTGCAAAATTTGACTTTCTAAGAGACACCAGTCTTTTACACTAAAAAAGTGACTGTGATGGAACTAACACGGCCTGAATACCCTCCTTTCTCTCAAAAACCAAAAATCATTATTGAAGTTAAGCTCTGTGTGTGCCAACAGGTGACATTTCCCAGAATGTTGTTGTTTATGGTTCTCTTAAGTCCGAATGATTGCTTGCAGGTCTTCCTCAAGATAACAAGCTCATGAATCAACTTTGAGCCTATATTCCACAAAAATCAAGATGACTCTTACCAGAAACAAAAGATAATTAAGGTCACAAGTGGACATCTGGAGGTCAGACTGGGTGGCATTATGAACACATATTTGTGTATTTTTCTGTATGATTTTGCTTCATTTGGACTTAGCCTTCAGTAAAAGCTAAAGCAGCAGGACAGAATTTAAATTCTGTTTATATGTTCCGATTCACACCACCTTTACTTGCCCCCCCCTTTGTCAGACTTCAGCAGGGTCTGCTGTGTGTGAACAGATAAAACAGAAGAGTGTCCATCAGTGAGTTTAGGTTAATACCACTAAACAGAGTCTTGTTTTTTAACCCACAATTCGGGAGGTGTCTACGTGCTATCTAGTATGTATGAGCCTCTATACACTAAACAGCACTTACACAGTGCATTTTTAAAAGCTTCTCTTTTTATAAGTTAAAACCTACAATACATTTTTAACCAGTTCTTGAGTATTCTAAAAAGGAAATGTTTCTGGTTTCCAAGCCAGAACTGGTCATTTTGGTTTTTTTCTACAGAATATGATGTTTGAAAATCAGTTCTTCCTATTATAGATTTCTCCCTCAGCTTGTAGAAAATCCATGATTCCCTAAACATTGGTCTTTGAAAGCACATTGACTAAAATCTTCATGCCTAATTCATGAAGTGTAGTCTGGAGATTAGTGGAGCTGGACATAGACCAGGAATACTTTATCATATTCTAATAAGCAGAGGCTGAAAATTGCATTTCTAAAGCTACAGTATTAAAGGGCACACTGCAAAACATGACCCAAACATAACTCAGTAGTTCTACACTGTCTGTAAAGGCTTTGATATGATAAAGTATGCTGACGAGGGGAATAAACACAACTAGAAATTTCTGTATTTAAGGAGAGGGGGGAAAACAGCAAACACTACATGTATACATCAAAGCATATATTGTATATTATAAACTCATATAATGTGATCCCAATGGAACAACCCTTGTACTGCTATCGATTATTTGAACACACCACGGAACATCATTGCAATAACATAAAATTAAGCTTATGTAGCAAATGTGACAGTAAAAAAGGCTAGTAAAAAATAGTCTGCAAGGCCAACGTAATCATTACCATAAAACTCTTAATGACATCTCGCCATACAATACACCAGAAAAATGTGAAGATTAAAATTGCCAGAGGAGAAACATGAATATTTTTTACTCATGGTGCTTGTGTTATTTAAAAGGTAAATTGCTCCCCACTCCTTTTGTGTGGTTGGGGTTTTTTTGTTACAACATAACTAGATTAAAGAAGGAATGATATAGGGCAAGATTTCTAATTCCTCTACAGCAGGATCTGTGGGTAGTGAATGAACTTAGAAAGTATCTTTTCATATAACAGATTTTTCTTCTCACATAGAAAGGTGAAGATAGACATCTCTCCCATCATATTACATTATCAGAATCTGTTTTGGGAAACAGGCAGACACTGAATATCCCTGGGTCAGGGAAGTACCCCAAATTGCACAGGAAAGAAAGGCAGGGATGTTGTATCAAGTAAAAAACGAAGGAAAAAACCAAAGGATGATTTGGTCAGAACTGCAAGTCTTGGAATGAGTGAAAACCATCAGTCACAGTGACCAACAAACCCTGGCAGTGTAAACAAGGTAGAAATGATAGTCAATAAAATCACAATTAGGTACACTGAGTGTCAGCATTCCTGTGTGCTCACAATCAAGGAAATCAATAACTAACACTGAAAATTCTCCACTATTTGCTTTCAGTTTATATGTTCATTTTTTTTTTTTTTTTTTTTTTTTTATTTTGTCTTTTTTTCTGGGTNTTTTTTAATTTGGCTTCCCCAGTTGATTCCATGAAGAATATCTTTAATAAAAACCAGTTCCAATACTGGCAATGGTGCAATAGGAACCAAGTGCAAGAGAACTAGGGGTGCCCACCAGCCACTGTTGAAATTTAAGTGGGGAAGATAAAAAAAACCAGGTTTACAAATAAGTGAAGAGATTAAGTGAAGGACACCATTCTTCACACCCACACAGTTTACAGAAAGGAAGTACATAAGCCAGCAAATTTTACTGCTCCAAAGCTCCTAGCCACAGAAGAGTTCTGAGTGCTGGAAACTTAAAATTAATGTACCTGCTAAAAAGTTAGAAGTGGCAAATCTTATGACAAA
>VZRN01004413.1:90897-113877 GCA_013397935.1 Dasyornis broadbenti | reverse complement strand
AAAAAAAAAAGAAAGAAAATCAACAGAAATTCAGTAAAGACAACAACTGTTGCTACCTCCCAGGAAACCATTTCTCATTTGGTTTACTGCAGGCAGCATACCACATCTTTCTGAGTCCTTTCCAAACATGGATATATTCAAAGGAATTCAAGCATCTCTGCAGTTTGCCAGGAATGTGCACAACAGCATTGGGTAATTTATTGAAAAATGACCCTTTTAATAATTCTTCAATATTACCTCTGGGAACTTTCAAATACACCGACACACGAATCACAGCGATGATTTAGTCAGGGTAACAGTTTGCCAACAAACACAAGCTTTCTTACTCTATCTTCTAAATTTACTGGTTTCATTCCCACAGTGATATAGAGCACAAAGTTCTTTAAGTCTCCTCATTGAGAACATCCATCATTCAGAGCCATATCAAGGAACTCCTCTCCGAGTGTATAAAGGTTGAAGTGCTGAAAATGGATGGACCCTTAATTACCAAAGGAGTGAAAAATGGAAGCTGCTTTAACACTTCTTCAGGTATATTTTTATTAGTTGTGTGTGGGCACCACCCACCTGTAAAAACTGATTCAAATCTTTTGGAAACAGCAATTTCTAGACAGGAATGGTATCTTATATAAGATAATCCATGTAAATGCCATGTAAATGTGTAAGACAAACTTAATGATTTGAGTGGCTCCTGACAGCAGTGAGTTCCTATGTTTTAGAATATTTTACACTTACATAAAAAAGGCTTTGGCAGAAGTTTTGTAACAGCATAGACAAAGAAGCACCCTGCATTTTGCACAGGTATAAAATCCTTAATCTTGCACTGCATAAACACAAGATATCACCCATGATAAATGCCATTCTTTATCTGTGATATTTTCCTTCTGCTATTTTCCATGCATAATGGTACAAATCATACAATATATGAAAAGAAAAAACAGCATTTTGCCTGATCAGTGTCTGTTTACAGTAATCAGAGAGAAAAAGTGAATTATTCTTATAATGACATTTTATAGCTTGTTTCCAATCAATAAGACAGTTATTTTGAAAGATTCATATAAGTTTGGAATCAATTATGAATGGAAAGGAAAATGAAAAAGGTGAATATTACTGGCTTGAGATTTGTTCATTTGAGAGTTATATTTTTTCCATCTTGCCAGACTCCTGTAAGTGATGCAGTCTGGGTGAGCTCTGCAATAAATGTTTCTACAGAATTATTCCATCCTCAGGAATCAATCTGGTAACTTGAGCATATTTATTTCTAAAACATATCTACCATGTTTTCTGTGAATAGTAGATGTTAAGGATATTATTTTTAATATAGTATATATGACACTACTGTGAAATACAACTCTTGCTATAAGTAACTTTTCTTCTTTTACGGTACTGAAAAATCAATCTTTTAAAAATTTAGCATACACAAATAAAAAGCAGGAAAGTATTGAAAGAGATAAAGAACAAAAACCTTACTTCCTCACATTTTTGTGGATAAATTTGTCTCACAAACCAATGTCATCATTGACACAGCACTCCAGCAGCTCCACCATTAAAGCACAACATGTTGAGGAGTGCACAATTATCATTCCTATGAAAACAAGTTGGTTCCTGGTCTAGCACTACAATTCTTAACATATTTAAATGAGGAGTTAAAACAATTTTAAATGGGCTCTGTTCATCACAAATTAATAGCAAAATTTTGAACCAAATTTATAATTATTTTGCACCTCCCCAAAATAATGAAGTATTTTATAGATGGAAAAAATAAGTAATGCCCTAGCAAGTTCTGCTTTTACAAAATGCACACTGGAGTCTTAAGGATCACCATCAACAAAGGGAAAAAAAGGCAAATTGAAGGACCAAATGACAATGCCTTTATTTTTCAATATGCTTAGTAATAAACCCAAAAATAAATTACAAATGAGAAGTAAAATGTCTGTATCTCTTTTGCATCCTTTCTATTTGAGGATGTGTGGGAGCCCTCTACCTTATCAAGGTACTCCCCACATTCACAATACTTGCAGTGAGAATTACCCTGAACCGCATGGCTGTAGGAGCTGCTGTTCAATAAAAACATCAAATATCCAAATACCCATAATGCAACTTTAAGATAAGGTAAAATCAGAGTCATAAAACTTCGTCTGTTCACAGACATTTGAACACATTGTTTATGCTCAGGCTTCTTCCTCTGCACAATCCTTCACAACCCCAGAGATTGATTGCAATAGAAAATTTCTGGCAGTTTAGTCTCCTGATACATGTCTTTTCACTAAATTCTCTCCATATGCCTCTTAAAGGAACATATGAGCTATAAATCTAGCCTGAGTGGAAACATTTCTGTATTTTACTATGAAAATTTATATCACATTAACAACACAAGCATGCAATATTTATTCCTTTCCTTATTCCTGTTTGTACTTCTCATAATCTTTCAGCTGCTTTGGCATTAACTGCTAAAATGCTAGAGCAAGGACCATGCCATGGAGCAACTTGGATGAAGCAGAATTTATTCTATACCGTGCAAATGCATCCCTGACAGAATTTCCAGAGTGAACTGAGACCTCAAAGGACTTCCAACAATGTCAAAAGAGCACTTGTGTGCAGAAGACACACAGCATCTCCCTGTTTGGCGACGAGACACTAACCAGCTTTAGTTCTGATAAGATGCTTTACCTGAGGTATTCAATTACATCCCTACCAGACTGTGCTGAAGGAATATTTAAAGTCTGCTTTGCCCTTGACTCTTGATTCTGCATGTCAAAAACACTTAACTCAAAGCCTTTTGGATTACCAATACTGCATTAAGTTCATTGACTCCTGTACCAGATTATCTAGGACCAGATGAAGTGATATCACACATAGAAATATTGATGCTGTTTTATTATTAGACAGAACTAGCACAGCTTTATAAACATTTTAATTTATGGGGGGGAGGTGAGGTGAGCTGTGAGAGAATAAACAACTCTCTCGCACAACCTGCAGTCAAATATTTTATGGAACCCTCCTTTGAAATTACTGTGAGAACTCAGAAATGTAGTGAAATAGATAGACCCTCAAGAAAATGCTCTTATTTGTGAATTTCTGGTGTATGAAGCCACAGAACTGTCCACACTAATCTACAGCTCCCCTTGCTGGGTCAGCTGCTGAATTGCATTCAAGCAGTGGCAAACAAATAATATACGTGAAATACCTGGACTTAAAAAAAGGACATCACAGCCACGTGCTGCTGTGCACAAGCAGCCTCTGTGCTGTACACCTTGCTCAGAGATGGAGCTTCACCAGGGCAAGACAAATTTCAGACTATTTTTCAGTGCTGAAACTCAAGAGATAACTTAGTCAAAAAGCAGGAACATGAACCAATATCCCTCTGCCTTCTAGGCTTCTACCAACTTGCTTTATTATCACAGGGAATCCTCACTTTTCTTCCTTATCCCTCCCACTCTGAAAAATCATGAGTAGACTGTTATTCAAAATGGTGATGAGTGAGCCTCTGGTAACAGCTTTACTCTAAAGCACAACCAGTGCAGTCCCTGCTCGCTTACTAGAAATGCCACATTTTGTTCATGCCACCTGCAAAGACACATTTTGGGCTCTTTCACAGAACTAGGTATTGCCATTATTTGCCAACTCTATGGGCTTTTTCACTTTAATAAAATTTAAGTATCTCAGTAAATCTGGTATTTTTTTGCCAGGTGCATTACATCTGCCATCCGTTCTTCACACACACCCATAAACACACTTCGCATATTTTTCTTTCTTGAAATGTCTTGATAGTTTTCATAGGAAACGGCAAAGTACACTCTCAGTGAACTGCTCTCTAATGCTACACCAACTGCTTAGACAGATAATTCAACTCAATTTCTCATTCCAAACACACAGCACTCAGAGAGCAGCATCCAACAAAGTTTGGATGGAATTCCATCTACAGAAATACTTTTTCTTCCCCCGACCTCTTCGGTTACAATTTGCATTTTCAGCTAATTCAGTGTGTCTTATTCTTTTGTCTGGACAAGTTTATCTTCATTAGTTATTTTGACATGACTGTGATGATAAAACAGATTATACCGTGGTTGGAGTGGAAGCAATGCTGCAGTTTTGATACAAACATGAGAATATCCCTCTTATTGGTTTGGTGTTAACACAGACACTGGTGTATAATTTACACTGCTGTACAATTTTTGTAGGGAAGAAAAAAATCCTTTCCAGGGAAAAGAAGGCAACCGTGCCTTCTAATGAAAATTTTTATCTGAACTTAGTGAAAATTTGGAAGCACAGTACATTTTTGTGGTTAAAACTAGTGAATAAAAACGTGTAATTATGATTATTTTCCGGGATAAAAAGGATTCCTATATTTCTTCCACCTCAGTGACGTCGCATTCCTGTCATTAAAATAATTGTTACAACTGATTTAAAGAAAATAATATAAAAGCAAAAACAAAGTAAGCATATGCAAGTCACAAAACACACAAATAAAAACCATGGATCTATTTTTTGTCATGCCTCTGACACCCTTTTGACTATGTATTGAGCATTTGTGAACCTTTTTCTCAGACCAAACCAACCAATAAATTGCTCATCCAGAATTTTTCACTCTTACAAAATTGATAATTCACAATAAAATGAGAACAATATTATACTGCTATAAACTTACTGTGTGGATATCAACAAACCAGTGAGACCAAATCACAGTGGAACACTAAATACTAACTTAAGAATTATTACTGCCTCTAGCAAATGAAATACTTTTTTAATGTTTTGATAGTCAAAGGTAAATTTGACATATTTGTCAATTTTCAAAGGAGTCTGGAGTGATTGGATTTAGGGGTCAGTCACTTTAAGGTCATTTTGAGATCACAGATTTTACTTTCAAATTAAGTACAAGGAGAGTAATAACCAAACCCTCACAAACACACCTTAAAAAAAAAAAAAAAAAAAGAAGAAAAAAGTGACTATCTGGCACAGGGATTTCTGCAGCATGTGTGTCACCCACTGAAACAAATTCCATTTACCAAACATAATTTTTCTGACAAATAACCTTGATAGGTAAAGGTAAAGAACGTAGACAATTTGCTGCTATTACAAAGTTCTTCAAACTGAGTGCCAACACTCATCCTCTTCAAAATAAACCAGGGAGCTCTAGGACTCATGTTACAAAGTATCAACAATTACAGAACACTTTCCAAAATGCTAACAATAAATCTAAACCAAAAATCAATACTATTAATTTCTGAGATGGACGCTAAAAAAACCAAAGCTGCCACCGTTCAAAAGTGTTAAAACATAAACACAGTGGAAATCATAAATGTGCTTTAAAATTCAATTTAAAAATATGAAGTTTTTCTAATCTAAATTTAAGACTCTTGTTGCTTATTTATTTTTATGAAAAAGGATACAGCATGTGAGCAGACCTTTTTCCAGCCACAGAAACTGTTGGCATCATGCCCAAGGAATACAATAGCCACATGTTCGCAATCTTTAATTATCCAATTAATGTAGTATCATTTTAGCAATTAGTTCAGATGACCATATGTAACTTTTTACAAATAGCTCTTTCCTTCTATGACCAGAATACCAAATGTACCATGATTTGTTTTTATAAAATGCACAATTCAAACAGGGAAAGGACTTGCAGAACTATCTGTGTTACCATACTGTGACTTTTTCTGTCGGGCTCTGACTAAAACCGATTCTGTTTCTTACATAAGGCTGGTTTTGGCAGACTTGCTCTTTCGAACCAGCTATCCAAACTCCACATTTTGTTATCTCCTGTAATGGTAAAAGAACACAGTCACGATGAGGTCACAGCAGAGCTGTCAAGCACCAGCTTGGTTCAGTTTTGGTGGTTTCTCAGCCCTAGGAAGGGCAATGAGGCACAGCCAGAGCATTGTCCCCTCATCGACCCACGGCGCCAGGAGCCAGGGCAGGATCTCCCCAGCGCAGGGGAACCTGGAGAGACACCACGGCTCCTTCCTGCAGAGCCACTCGCTTATCGAACACGGCTGAGCTCGGCAGAGCCATGGCTCAGGCTCAGTGTTATCTCCTGCTTTACAGCTTAAGTTACACTCTGGAAGAAATGAAGTCAGGGATGTAGATTACATTACAGTCTCCTCTTTTGAAGCATATGGTATTGGCCATGGTTGGAGGGGAGAAATTGGCTTACATGGAACCTACATGAAAATTAGATTCAAGACATAAATGCCTTTATTCCTTATACAAGGAATATTCCCATATAAGTGCTATATATTTTCATCAGTTTAGGATCTGGTCCCAAATACAACTTTCTAGTTGCTCTGTTACAAACAACATTAAAATGCCAACAAAAAACAGAGACTGGCAGAACCCATTCCTGACTTCAGTAAAATGGAATACAACAGAAAGCTGGAGATGAAAGCAGAATGTCTGTTTGAAATTAATACAAAATACTTTATTATCTGGACATCGTGGTACTAAGCATTAAACAAATTCAGAGAAAATTATTTTCTGTCATAGTATTTCTCTGCAGAAAATAGATGCTATTTTCTCCATATAAACCTCAAATTATAATCATTAGTATACACATAATTGTTGAAGAAGGGAAAGGGAAAAGCAATTTCTGCATAAATACCTTGATTTTCTATTGTTTATCTGACTGCATTTAGATGAAGGTATATATACAGAAAGACACACACAGGTCTTTATTTCTCCTTAATTGGCTTCATTTCTCTCTAAGGACTCTTTTAATGTATAAAAACTGTAAGCATTTTAATGTAAAATTCATACCAACCTAAATGACTAGGTTAGCATTACATTTTTCTGTCACTATAATTTATGAATACCAAAAACACAGAATTATAAGGTATGCTGTTGTAGATCCTCTTATTCATAACAAAGATGTTCTATTCTGCATCTTTTGTTCTGCCCTTTGTTTTGATTTACCTGCCTGCGTTTCACAGGGCCAGTTTTACCCTGGGGTTCCTTAGGAAAACAAATGCCAAGGGCTGACGTCTGGGCTCTGGTAGAAACTGGAACTTCCAAGCCTTGTTTCACAGCACAGACCTGCTGTGACAGCCGGACACGCTCTTGACCAAGACTCACAAAGGATCCCTCCAATCCTCCTACGGATGGAGCGCTGGAGGAGCACAGCAACCTCAGGAGCTCGGCGGGTCATTTGCTCTGACAACAAGGAGAGTTACACCCAATCCTAAAGAAAAAAGATGGGGCTGCCCTGAGGGATGGAAACTTCTGAGGGATAAAATGGCTTTTTAATTTGACTTCTACCCTAAGTTCTCAGACAAAAAGTAATAAACCCTTTAAACGCTGGACCCATTTACCACAAGATTCAAACTGTGATTAAAATACATCCCTCTGCACTGATTAGGTTCCCTTAGGAGAATAAAAAGTAGTAGAAATGAGTATGTTTAGGCCACAGCAGTGAACTCCTGCATGCAGATACACTGGAACAGTGAAAAATATCTGGACATTTCCTGTGATGGCAAAAGCTGCTACAACCCAGTCTTTTGTGCACGTTTGCTTGAAGAACAAAGGGACAGAGGAGGTACATTTAAAAGATTTTTCAAGATTACCCTGATTATTTCCCCCCTTTAAAACACAGAAGCCTCTTTAAAAAATTCATACAGTGGAATCATTCTATGCAACTGTAAGAAGAAAACTGTCAGACAACATTCCCAATTCAATATTACATTGTGCTTCAAGAAAAGATTTCCATATATTCTAGATTAAAAAAAAGTCTCATAAATAAATGATAATCCATTGCTTGCACTGAAAAATGAAAAATAATTTTCTGTTTGCATTTTACTCTGCAGAGTAAAATTTAATCTCTCTTTTAATATAGTTTTTGTATATACAGAGAAGTAAAAAGATGTAACTTTATGAAAATTGATTTTTTTTTACATGGTTAAAAATATTTCTATTAGTGTTTATCTAGAAATCTTACTTTTATGAGCACATATTGATAGCTTACACACATTATTTCCAACAAATTATGATCATGTTCTTTTTTTCTAAAGAGAAGGGAAAAAAACCAAGGTTTTTAACATTAAGCAGCAAAGAGACAATGACAAAGAAAAGGGAAACTCCTCAGAGGTTACTACATCTGGCCAGAGTTCACCAGAAATCTGTCAGTAATTTTATAGAATTTATTGTAACTAGACATCAATATATTTTACATAAATCTAAAATAATATAAACATATACTATGTATGTGTGCATATTTATAAATAAATTTACATTTTAAGTATATTATGTGTTAGTGATGCACAGAATATAAATTATGTGGTACAAACTACTCGAACCTAAATTCCTTGGCCAGATTTGAAGTATACGGAGCTTCTTCTAGCTGACGCAAGAAAACCAAATACAATGTTGGTTCTCATAAAACAACTTTTTCAAAACCCTTAACGTTTTTTTAAATTATGAAATAAATTTCCTCTATAATGTTTAACTTCTCAGGAAGAAAAAAATACTACAGAATTCACAACAAAACATTCTGTGTTTGGTTCTTTTATAGAAAACCAGCAGAAAAGAAGGTTAGATTCACAATTCTGTCAGAGGCACCTGCCTCTTACTGGTGATGTGGGAGTAACCTGGTTTAATTCCCTTCCCAGCCTGGGGGGATTGGAACACAGTGGTGGGAGCTGTGCAGTGGCTGAGAATACTCACTCCTCTCCTCCTCCAATTCCACTTTCTGTGAGTAATTAAAGTCTCACTACAGCAGGTACTGAACCCCAGTGACCCACTTGCCAGGTAAAAGCCGCAACCAGCAGCCAAAAGGGTCATTCTCATTCACTTTATTTCTCCATTAGTAGTTACTTCATACAAGATAAAACAGGAAAAAAGGCAGTCCTATTGCTAAAACACTACTTTGGCACAGCCATTTAGAGACTTTTCTGGGAGAGGCGGGCTGCAAGACAAAAATTGGGAACTTGAGGTAGCAGTTAGGATGTCATTTGCTATTTGTTTTGTAGGGAATAACTGAATGTTCAGTGTGACTGAGAATGGAAGTGATTCCTGTCCTGATAGTAACCTGGGAGTATTTATCTGACAATCTGCTTCTGATGTGGGAACAGTTCTGGGCTCACTCAAAATATGGTGGTTCCTTCCATCCTAGAATAATTTACTATTTTTCTTTAAATACATTCACCAGTCATCAATTCTTTCTACCACTGGCAAAAGAAAAGAGCTGCACTGTCCTGCAGAATTGCATTAACACTCCTTAGTCAGAGGAAGTACAGGCTGAGGAAGCTGCAAAAATGTCCCCAACACCTAGAAATTCTATAATTACAATTGTCTAGTCTGAGATTTGGCCCCATAAATGACCTTCAGTAAAACACATACATAGGTTTGTGTATCTTTTCAACTGTGATTGTATTCCATCAGCATTTATCTAACCTGGAACCACATAGGGAAAATAATGTTTTTTTAAAAATATGTAACTAGCTCCTAATGGGATGCTGTCAGTATGCAAATGTAGCAGCAATGTTCTTGTAGGCAAGAACACTTGCATACAGCTATAAGAACATTTTCAAAAGTGTTAAAGTTATTTCTAAAATGGCACAGAAATTCCACATTTTCAATGGGAATCTTCACTAATGGAATTATTCCCATCACCTCAGGAATTGCTAATTTTATTACTCACTGGAAACTTAATAAAAGCACTGTATTTGGTCCCTAATTGTGATTAATCAGCATGGCACTGCAAATGGCAGTCATTCCTTTTCAAATACAGCAATTCTCAAAATTTGCCAAAGTCTACGTCATGCAAGTTACTTCATAATTGCTCTGCCTGCTCAGAGAAAGGTGCAGAGCTCCCAGCAGAACAAAACCAACTGTTCCGCAGGAGAAGGAGCATCCTGGCCAGTGCCAGGCACAGGGAAACACCACTGCCGACAGCAGCAGCCAGCTGAGGACACCAAAAGTTTGATTCTGCCCCCGATTTGTGGCACTCAAACATCCGTCACTGTTATTGCTGATAGTGCGCCAGGATATGTGGAGTGACAATGGATCCATCAGGAGGGAGACTCAGCAGAAACCCCAGCACATCTTTGTTCTTATTCAACAGCTCCTCTCCCATCCCAATCCTCTGCAAATCTCCCTTCTCTGTGCCTGTCACTGTGAGGAAGACAAGGGACTCCCATTCCTGGGTTTGCGTGAATCGCTGTGAGGCCTCGAGCAGGCTCTAACCAAACCTAAGCAACTCCAGAAACATTTGGGAAGCGCTGCTGCGATGCCTATACACAGCTCATTCTTTATGGAACTTGTATCAACACGCTGATAAACACAGGCTGATGGAAAATAAAAGCAAAAAAGAAAAAAAGGAGAAAAATCATTGCTTATATAGTGGATATGCCAAAGGCAAATATTTCCACTGCTTCAAATAAATACATGATATTTCTGTTCAATCTTATAAATTCCCAAAGTTGCACAAGTCAAAAAAGCTGCAATGTCACTGGGCTATTAATTCTTTAAACAAAATTAAAAGATCCTTAGATCATTATTATTAAAATATAAACTAGTATTCACAGGTGTGACATCATCATACTCTCAGAAGGCCCATTTTGCAATGCTTTCTCATCCCTAGTGATGCTGAATCTGTACAAAAACCCTGGTAAGTGACACATGCTGAAAATAAGGCACAAGGATCTCATTTTAGTGGCATCTACTAGATGACAGTGTCATCACATGGTCCAGCTTGGTTGGATATCAGGAAAAGGTTCTTCCCCCAGAGGTGGTAGAGCACTGGAACAGGTTTCCCAGGGAGGGGGTCACAGCCCCAAGCCTGACAAAGTTCAGGAAGCATTTGGAAAACGCACTCAAGCACATGGTAGGATTGTTGGGCTGCCCTGTGCAGGGCCAGGAGTTGGACTTAATAATCCTTGTGGGTCCCTCCCAGCTCAGGATATTCTGTGATTCTGTGAACTTGTGATTCTATTTTTGTGTCCCTGGAAGCTGGGATTTTTCCTAACAGGAATAACAGCTTTCAGGTTTTTGGGGGTTTTTTTCTAGCTAATAAAGAACGACAGTAACTAGACCTCAAGTGTAAACACAAGACTGCTTTTGTCAGAGCTTGTTTGAAACTGGCCCCATATTAAAAAAAATAAAAGCAATAGTCAAAGCTTATGATATACTTAGCGAAATTGGTATATGACAATAATACCATTTACCTATTTTTTATTTACCTCTTGTTTCTGAGAGCCCTAAATCTCTCCTTCAGAAATATGGAAACATTCATTTTGGGGCGCACTGAAATGCATTCTATTTGGTATTTTTAGTACCAGTAAATTTCCAAGGTCTGTAGTGTGTGTTGCCAGTGTTTCTCAAAAGGGGGTTTCTGATCATTACTTCAGGTTAAAACGACCTACCATGGAGCCATCTGGCTGCATGCATTAGAACACACTTCAGAAATGCACAAACATTTTAGAACTCCTCTCAGCACTGTGCTCCTGGGCAGCACACACCCAAGTACAGGATGTAAATAAGACAGAGACTAATAATGCCTTCAATCCTGTGAGCACAAAGGCTGCTGTACGATGTAACATAGCAACACATTTTCCATTACACCTTAAGATTAATAAGCCTCATGGAGACCTGGAAAGTCTGACAGAAAACAAGGGCAATACGATGTTCATTTCTGTTTCATTAAACACAGGATGAGCTGATGGATCTCTCCACACTTTGTCACTCCGCACTGTTAATGGCTCTTTGACATTATTATTCACCATGGGTGAGATTGTGTAACCTCTGCTCACACTGGTGAGCAGTTACAAAAGTGGTCCCACTGGCAACTGCTTTAGAGAGGTTACCTGAAGCATATGGTGCTTCTCAGCTCACGTCAGAGTGGCTGAATCTGACCATGAAAAAGTGTTTGTGAAGGATTTTAGTAATGTGTAGATAGCTGATGAAGGGCACTTTAGTGGATACAAAGGCTTGATGCAGCAGTTAAAAACATAGTTCTCCAGCAGGCTCAATGGCTGAGTGATACTTCCTCCTCCTCTATTTTCATCTGCATAGTTTTAGCTCTGATGGAGCAAGTTTGCAATGTTACTTTTTCAAAGCAAGCAAATAAAATACCTTGAACAGGGACACACTGTGGGAAATAGGAATACAACATGGACAGCCAAAATGTGCCTGCACAGAGGCCCAACATCTCCCTGTGGATAACACATGTAACAGGAAAAGCCCTGGGAGAGGCTAAATCAATTCAACACAAGAAAATTTATTATTTTTAATAATTATCTATTGAGAGTTTTGGTTGCTGCAGTATAGTTATAGAAGACAATCATACTTTGCATTACCTTTCTTTTAGAACCGAGTTATATCATATTGAATTGGAAAATAAACATCAGGACTAAACACAACCATGGACATCAAAACAAGGAACCAGGAACGAGCCATTTATGTGTACGTTCCCTAGGTCCATTGGAAATTACCCTAATGAATGACAATTCTTTTCTTTTACTCAAGGTGCTCTCCTTTGTGAATCACATACGAGTCAATATTATGATCCTTGTTTTACAAATAGTCCAAACAGGCACAAAATATGATGCGGTTTCTATTTCCAGCTCACCTGCAGTTTATACAGACTATGAAGAGCCACTAGTCATCTCCCCGCACCAAATCGCCTACTTCAGGAATCACTACACACTAATCTTTTGGGTTTTAATTTTTATTTTAATTTGGCAACTAATAAAGAAAAATACCAATACAGTCCTTGTAAACAACACGTTGGGGATGGGGATGTTGCGCTCATACAGAAGTTATAAAACTTCGCAAGTGTGTGAGTGTGTAGAGATGTCCAAGTGCTCCTTGACAGGAAGAGTTTGCATGTGCAAACCCTCATATTTGAATTCAGACATTAATGGGAATTTTCTATTTAATTGTAAGTGAACAGCAAAGACTGAGAATTTCACATAATAGAGATCAATACATAAGTTACAAAACAATAACAAAAGACATCCATCCAATAAATCTAACTAATGAAGCAGCTTGAGAAAATGAATATCTGCCTGTAGATATTACACAAATAGGAAAATGGAACATTATGTAAAAATAAATCACTGTGGATTATGTGTTCAACTACAGTTTCAGGTTAAAAAAGCAAAATTAATATCACCAATCATTCCAATTCATATCTGAAAACAGATTTTAAAGAAAGCTTTGGCAGTGTGATGTATACATTATATGTTCAAAATTATAAATTAGATTTCCCCAGACAATCATGGTGATTCCACAAATAGCTTCAGAAATAACTCTGGGTAAGTGATGAGCTTTCTGAAGACTTACCAGACAATTTGAAAACAGGAATTTTTATAAACAACACAATTCATTATATGAGGATTGCTGCATGAGTTGCAATATAAATTCTGCTTCATCTTGAGCAGAATCCAAAACTAAAGTGGATACTAAAACCATTGTGGGAGATATAAATGATAGGCTTTTGCTACAGCTTTAAAAGCTGAGATGGAAGCAGAGATTCAAGGGGTTGACTAAGATATTTGAAACCTAGAGCATGAATGGCAGCATGCCAGGAAATTAAAATTACTAAATTAAAAATATGGCATACTCTAAAAACAATTCTCAATTCTGCGTAACACTGGAAATATCTGAGATTCCTCAGATACATCTAAACCAATTTGATTTTGGTGAAAAACTCTTATTAATCAAAGCACAAAAACATACTAAGGTCCATTGGATAGAGTTGTCAGGAAGCAAACAGAAAGTCCCTAAACACATATTTTGGGAATGTTAAGTCTTCCATAACACTGCTCTGGAAGATAAATCTACCTGCCAAGGACGGAGACAGAAGGGGTAAGCAGCCAGATACATCACAAATCCAAAACAAATATGCAAAGGCCTAATAAGCAGCCAGTTCAAGAAACACAAAATCTCCTCTCCAGAGTTTTCAAATATGACACAAATTCCCACAATGAAAATTCAAAATGTGGAAGATTTTTCTTACACGTAGGTCCTGAGTACAAACACTGGATGACAGCAAATTTGGTGCCTAAGATTTGGCACTGTGTTTCAGTAACCCACGTGTGTAAAAGTCCATCAAAGATCACTGACTTGTCCCCTATATTTTACATCCACAGAACAAGACTAGCTTTGTCCCTGAAAACAGAATAGTAAAATAATCGCACCCTTCATTGTGGAAAGATATGGTATAAAAACTGGAAAAGATTTTAAAACTTCAAAAGCAGGAAACAAAACGTTAAACAATGAATTAACTGATTTCTTGCATAAAGAATCTGAATGGGACAACGCTGAAAGTAAAATCTGAGAGCAGAACAAGGGACAGACCGACCCAAAGAGGAGATAGCTGTTCCATTCACATGTAGTCAAACTGCCTCCTCACATCATATTGCTGCAGAGCAAAAGTGTGATGCAAGCGCACCTCTCTTCTCTCTGTGTAGCTGTATGTATCAAACCACTTCACAGACATGTACTCACACATCTGTCTTTGTCTTCTCTCTTTGCAAACTAATTCCCTGTGGAATATTAACAAGACTGCTCATGTACTATCATTTCCCAGGGAAAGAAAAAAACAGCTTTTACAAGTGTCTGTTACTAATGGCACTTAAAGAAACATTTGTTTCAATGTCACTAATTTCACTGAAGCACTATAATACCAAACTTCTGAAGACAGAACAAAATAAAAAATGTAGACAAGTGACAGCTGAAGAATTAGGGTGATCTACAAGAACCAGCACAAACTCAGCAAAGAGAAAAGCAGGTGGATTGGTATCATGTTCCTGCATGCTTGGGGTCACTAAGATGAATGTGCATGGAATTCTTTTGTCCATTTGTGCTATAATTTCACACACTAAGAACAAAATTGTACTCTCTGATATGCTCATGGAAGTCCCTCTGGAATCAGTGAGAATTACACGCCTGCATCGAAGGGCAGAATTTGGCCCTGAGTCATTAGTCAGAGCTCTCTGCTGAAACCCTACAGAGAACAGGGGGTTTCAGAGGACGATGAGGATCAAACTGATGCAACACACTCAGAGATTTACTCTCACAGGAGCCCATCAAATACTCAGGCATTCCAAAAACCTCGTTTGTAAAGATAAAAATCTCTATAAGACTAACACACCGTAGTCGCAGAGGCTTCTTTTTGTTAGAACAGACTTAGGCAGCATTAAAAACAGTGGCAATGTAATTGAATGAAAGTTTAGAGGAACAGAATAGCTCGAGATTTTTAGACCTATAAAGAAGAGAATGCCAACCAATAACCATTTCTCATGAAAAGAGAAAGAAAAATAACTTCAATACACCTACTGTACATATGGTACACATGTTCATAGGAGCCTTAAAGATGTTGAAGTGCTTCTTGTGTGCTCAACTAAAGAACAAGCTAGGGAAGTGATTTTACCAAAATCTCCTGCTAGGTTGGAAGGGTTTTGAGGTGTATGTACATATATATATATATATATATATACACACACATATATACATATATATATATATGTATATATATGTATATATATATATATGTATGTCTGTACATTTAAACATATATATCTATTCATTTTATTTCCTTTCTATTCTGAAAGAACTGCCTATGTCTTCCTGAATGCCACTGCAGTTGTTTCTATTAAGATCTCATATCTATTATTTATTTGGAGCTTTAAGTGAGCAGTTGATGCCAAAATTATTACAAACAGTATTCTGCATCAAGTGCTTTTAAATTTTAAACAGTGGTATTTAGCAATATTATTTGTATCTGGTTGTACCTTCAGAGAAATTATTCACTTCTGTGATAAGTACAGACTGTTTCATCTCCGAGATTTCCTGGGCACTTGCAGTACTCTGACTCAAAACCAAATCTGTGCTTCTCATCAACGCACTGATAATTTTTTTCTTTTGTTTTGATCAAGGACTGACAAGACTCCAATTCAAACCAGCTGCAAAGTAACAACTTAAAAAAAAAATCCTCACTATTTAATTCTAACCTCCACTGTATCTGATGCAGGATAGGCTGGCATTTGCTGTTAAAGCAGAAAATTACAAGAAGGGCCTAATTGACCCTCTTGTGTCTTTGAAAAATCCTGTATGTTGTCTCTAATTGACCCTCTAGATACCTTTATGGAACAATGAATGAATCCTCTGTAAATAATGGACGGTGATGATTAATAGCCATGGTTTGGCTGGACCTCTGGCTCATGGAGCTGTGCTACAGAACACTTTTTTTGTTTGGGTTTTTTCTTGCCATCCCAGTTCTCTGTACCTCATAAAAAAAAAACCAACCAAAAAAAAAAACCAACAAACTGTCTCAAGATAACAAATATCCTGCTGTAAATAACATGAGAAGTTAAATAAAATTAAATGCTATCTTACATAATGGAATGAAAAATAGGATTATTGGCATTATTTTCATCACCACCTTTTTCCACGTTTCTGTATCAGGTCATCATAACATATGCTTGATTTAGAAAGCAGAAAAGTTCAGCATAATTTATTTCTTTATTATGCATTGTAGTCAATGATAACAATGTCGTATTTCTTTCTCTTGACTCTTCATTGCTATAAAAATCTATGATGCTAAGATACTTCTAGATTTGGCTTCATTATAATGCTGTCAGAAAACATTATGAAAACATCCCCAAATGTCTCCTCTCTTATTTAATAACTGATGTTTAATGTTTCCAGGCTTGTCAAATTATGAACACAAATATGTTAAGTTACACCATTACTCTGAAATGCCACAAAGAAATCTTACTGTTTTGAAAGTAATATTTACAACTTAGCAAAACAACTGGCTCCATGCCAATCCAAGAAATCACATGCAGCAGCACAACAACATTTGGTGATGCCATCAAAAATCACTTTCTAAAATTCAGCATCCCATAGTGAACATGTCAAGAAAATAAAGGACAAATCAACATATTCTTGCAATATACCCAACTGAAAAACAGGAAGCTCAAACAAACACGCTTTTCCAGATTTAAGAAACATAATAAAGATAAGCACACTGTTCTTTAAATGTGAAAAGCACAAGCATGGAGTGGGGAGGTTTAGTTATATGGCTGGTCCTGACATAGTTTAAATTCAACCTTTCAAAAAGAACCTACTGAAAAAGTTCCATAAGATCTCAAATAAAAAGTAGCATCCTAGGGAAGAAATAGATCACATTTATCTAGCTTTCCACATACTAAGTTCTCTTGGATACAAGCAGGGACTTGTTGGCCTATTTATGAACCTTCTGTAACACTGAAGATAAATGTAGAACCTGAGGTTCATTAAGCAGTTTTGAACTGTTCTTAACAACACTCAGAGAACTTAAGTAAATACCACCAGAATTTTATCATGGGAAAACTGACTTGACCGAGGTCACAGAGAATATCTGTAAATTTAGCCTTTAGCTAACCCCAGATATCTAAAATAGATGGATATTTTAAATCCAATAGCAACAGTTTTCACAGCAGATACCATAATTCATTGTGACTAAATTGAAACATGTGAAATGTTCTTTTTAAGGCTCAGATTAACACAATACATATTTAATCATGAAAACAAATCTTTGCTTGCTGAAATCTGCCCTTCTCTTTAATCCAATTTAGCTTCTTAGAGGCATTTATCCTGCTGTCTCAGATGTGTTTCACTGCTGATTCACTGACAGCTGCCCCCAACAAAAATGTGAATTCTTTTAGAAAGATTGTACAGCCTGGGCAAGCTTGATGGTGACTGTACTAAACTGCCTGTGAATACACAATAACTGTGGGGAGAGGCTAACTGGGAAGGAAGAATATTCCTTAAGTTCACTGATTTGGTGTAGGTGAGGCATCCTCATGAGGATGATTTAAAGAAGCAGTTGAAGTGAACCTATTATTGGCATCACAATAGGCAGCAATATGATACTGGATGTAACATGTTTTTCAGTGACTTAGATAAATAGACAGACAACTTTCTGAATGTCACAGATCACAGAACAGCTGAGGTTGGAAGAGACCTCTGGAGATCATCTAGTCCACAGTGCTCAGAGCAGGGTCACTGGAGAAGGTCGCTCAGGACTATGTCTAGTTTGATTTTGAAACAAGGACAGAGAATCTACAACCTGCTCAGACAACCTAATTCCAGTGTTTTACCACCCTCAGAGTAAAAAGTTGTTTTTAATGTTGAAACAAAATTTTGTGGTTTGTTTCTCATCATTTCCTCTTGTCCTGTCATTAGACAAGGGTGAGAAGATCGGTTCTGTCTTCTTTACTAACACCTTTGGATTTTTAACAGTTTAAATTAATCTCACAGAAACCTAAGCACAAGTCAAAGATGTATATGTGGCCTCACATCTAAATAAAAGTGACATATTCACACAAAATAGTCCAATTTACTTAAGAGCGGTAGTCACTAATCCAAAATAAACGTAGACTTCACGTGCATATTTGGTATGAACTTGCTTCAGACCCTGAAACCTGCATTCCAAAACACCCAGTGCTCAGCATTACTGGGGCAAACAGGGAAATGAGACTGTGTGTGTTCAGTCCGTAAATACCAACCCAAGGGCTGTAATTGCTCGTGCAGTCATTACCAGCTGCCCTCGTTACCCACCATCGGCAGGTGAACTGTGTCACTGTGCTGTCTGCACTGTGTGCCTGGAACAGAACACCTACCAGCTGCTTTTGTGGTTACTGCTAGTGGTATAAAAACCAAGCAGATAGGTTCATTTCCTTGTTTGACTAATAGTGAATATTTGATGCAAATTTCTGCAGTAACAGACTTCATCAAAATCTAAGTATAATTACAGAAATGTATTCACAAATACTTTGAAAGTTCTTATTATGATTGAGTGGAAGATACATTTTCTGCACAGGAACCTCTGTGACTGGGTATATTCATATAAATCAACACAATTTACAGTAGGAAGTTGTTTGTCTAAATAGTAGAAAACAGTAACCTTTGTACAACTGGGTTAAAGTAATTCTGCTTTAATGAAAAGCAAAATTTACATACAGCTTTGTTACTGCAATAAATAGGGGTCTCAGCGTCTTTCATAATCATTCCCATTGTGCCTCCATAGCCTCATCTGCTTTCACTAAAACCCTGGTTAAAAGCACATTTTTCTTTTAATATCAGAGAGCGCACAGCAATTCAGCCATTAGGTCTGTTTCAGCCCATAAAGATCATGGACTATAATAGATGCTTATACTTGAAACAATTTTTTGTTCTCAACAGCATATACTGAGCCCAAACATTAGACACTTGATTCAGACAGAAACCTGACTGCTAAAACACCACGTATTGTTTCAGTTACAAGCCTAAACACAGAAATTAAAACTGATTATTTCTCTTCAGCTTTTAAAAATATACTTTTAGCTCCAACCATTCTCTCAGAAAAATTACATGGCATACACACAAGTGTTTTCACAGTCAGTCACCCAGAGCAGTCATAAATGGATTTCCAGGACTAAAGACTCAATAGGACAATTTTTATCCGTCTCTTAAATTAAAAGTTGTTACTTATGGCGATGATGGTGACACAGTCTCTCGTTCAGGGTGTCTGGCACCTCCCATTTCAAGGCCACAGTACAGTTGCTCATAACTTCAGCAAGCTCTAATTGTCCTCACGGAGGTTTCCTGTTACAGATGTCCATGTGGGGCACAGCTTACATGGGAAAGTTCAGCAAATGTGCTTTCATAATTTCCAAAAAGCCAACGAGGGAAAAATACATTATTTTCAGAAGTTTCAGAAAATTCTTTCAAGTGTTTTCTGGGAAATGTCCAAATCCCTAAGGCAGAGAAGGACCTCATAAGTCACCAACTCCAGCCCAGCATTGCAGGCACAGACCATGTAGCTACTTTTAAGATGCAGTTCACTGAAGTGACTGAAAAGCCGGAGTGGGAAAGCCAGGAGATCACTCCCACTACTCTAATATTAAATTTAGGAAATTAGAGTTGTGGCCAAGTCAAAAAAAANNNNAAAAAAAAAAAAAAAAAAAAGGTAGAATAAAAGAAAGTCAGGAGAAAAAGTTTTGTGGGAAAGAAGAGTAAAACAAAATCTGTAGAAGACTGAAATTGAGAGGTGAAACTTAGGATGGGATAGACAGAAAGAGCTGAGAGAAGACAGGACAAAAGAAGGAAGGGTCAGAGTGAGTCTAGGAAAGAGAAATCAGCCTTTTGGGGAAAAGGAGTAAAACAGGAGAGGGAACAGCACTCAATTAATAGAACTGAGAAGAATACACAATTCAGTTTCCACACATTTCACAAATATTTTAAAGATCAGTTTAAATATGTCACTAATGGCTCTTTGTTGGCTTGTTGAGAAAAAAAGCAAAATTCTAGTATAGTTAGAAGTGATTAGTTCAGTTCAAAGGACAGTGTCAGTACTTCAAAGAAAATAATCCAACCACAGCTAATAACTCTAAGGTTTTCAATCCTTCTCTCCATCTTCCTACCATCCATTGGATATTAAAACAATAAAGGAATAAAACTAACCCCTTAAATTTTAGAAAATACCAAACTTAGATTGTTTATGAAATCTTAATTCAGTCTCTTGGTGTATGCCGATCGGTAGAAAATTTTTAATTACAGGGGAATACTTGACCACATCATTTTGTCTCATGTTTTTTTGTATTAGCCCAGGTGTTTTTAGCTAATTATTCTACTAAACGTATGTCATCATTTAACATACTTATTCATGCCTATGATTCCAGTGGAAACACTAAGAGGATCATATTTAATGATTATGCTAATATTTCTATCACTTTCTTTTCAGCATGCAACACATTACACAAATCCATACATTCTGTAGCAAGAAACAGGTTTAATAATAAGATTTCTTCAGTCAAACATCTTGGACTATTCCCAGATCTCTGCTGCTGCCAAGTGACTGATTTAAGAGATGGACAAAAGTAGGCACACAAAAGTATAGCTACTATGATTAATAGATGATCCAAATTTCCCTGAACTGCGTATCATGACTTAATGTGAAACCCTGAAGAGATTAAAGGCAGGAGTTACATTATCATGAATAATATAAAAAAGTGATATTCTGTTTAAAAGCTTTTGAGTGCGAGTTGAACAAATGCATTAACACAGCTTCCAAAGACTCAGTCAGGTAGAATGTTGCCCAGAATTTATTTTGAAATAAGCTTTATGTATCTCGTATGTGAAGTACAAGTCTATTTGTGATGGGCACTACAGTTGTTAGCTATTAGTAGATTTTAATTCTTTCTTCAGTTATATAGAGCTTACACTGTGTGCATTGTCCTTCTTTTAATAATGGAAACTTCTCTGAAGCACAGCTCAATGCTGCAGGTATACAAGACACAGACAAAGATATATACATGTATACTTAAATCATTATTCTGTCCTTTATTATAATTCGAAAAAGTGTCTCCTTGTTACAGTGGCACAGTAATGTGGCTGCTGTATCTTATTTCTCAGTATTGAATTCATAAACAGGGGTTTGGAGGGCATTTAGTGTTTCATATTATTCCAAACATATCAGTCGAAAATTTATATTGAGATTATTCAGGCAGTATTGTAAAGCCCTTCTATAAAAGATAGCTGTACATTAACTTACAATTAAATGATGGTTTTAATGAAATTATAGTGTGTGACAGGTTAACGGACTGATGCTGAGAGGGAAGTGTCGAAATGAAGCCAAGACGTTTATTTTCAAACTGACAAATCTTAACTCAACCATAACATATAGTTCCATTAACATTATAGTTATTACACAAAATAATTTGGTTGAAAAAAATACATAATAGACCAAGCTGCCAGATCATCAGAGAAACCCTAACCTCACCTGTCCGATGAAAGGCAAACCAAATGAGTTTTGTTTTAAACTTGGAGAAAGAACTACAGACCTAGAACCAACCAGTCAAGCCCCTGCTTTCTCCTGAACAACTTCTTTAATCTTTACTTTCATTTGCTATTCTCAGTACTAATGTCATGACAGCCTCAGCTCTGCTTAAACACATCAGAAACTGTTAATGGGGGTCCCAAATCCCAACCTCTGCTCATTTTTTTTTCAATTCTATGTCACAGAGTGGCACAAAACTGTTACCATTCAAGCGAGTGATTTCTCTCTTGGAGCAGCATCTCTGGATGGCATTAAAGACATCATTCGTACAGCTTCCAGCCAGTTCATATTTTAGACTGTCAAGATACGATCTTGCTGCTATATACAATTTCACACGCAGGAGTGAGATGTTCAAAAGAGTAAAACTCTTCCCTCTGAGGAAGTCCTTCTGCCCAAAGTGTTTAAGCACAGGCTAAATATCAGCAACCCGGAAAGTGCGACAGAACGACGGGCAGGATATGCAGAGGTGAAACTGAGAATCTTTCTCTTGAAAGAAGTAATGGCACAGGACTAAGTTGATGTCTGGTTTTTGGCATGGCCAGGAAAACAGAAACAAACAGAGGTGAGAAGAACTCTCCTGTAAGAGTTTTTCAGTAACTGGAAACATTATGAACCACTGCAAGCAGGGAAATGCTGAAAGTCTCCTGAAATATGTTATTCACCGTCATCAAGGAAACAGCTCATGGGAGGCCTGAGACAGAGACCTTCCCTCCTTGTTATTGGCTTGAATTCACCGAGTGGCCAGTGATCAGAAGCAATCACTGCACAGCTCATGTAATTTTGCTGCTGTGCCATGAGTTACAGGCTCAGCTCAGCCCTCACCAGGCAGCTTTTCACATCCCAGAAACCAGGCAGGCTCAGGCTGTTGGGGAGGCAGGGAATGGGCATGGAGGCTTTACCCTTTCACCCCTTCAGGTCAGAATGAAATTGCAGTGCTGGGGGGCCTGCACTGTGCTTCAAAAATTTATAGTTGGTGAGGCCAAAAGAGGCTATTTGTGAACATCTAATCTGACCTGCTGCTTAACTCAGATCACAGAATTTCAGACAGCTACTCCTATCCACACTGCATTTTCCCCCCTCTCTACATATCTTTCTCAGTCTCTTTTCTCTGCTTTGTTTAAGTACAAGGAAGCTTCAAATACCCCAGCTGCCAGTTCACCACTTTTAAAAAAAAACCAAACTTT
>VZRN01004413.1:73180-90880 GCA_013397935.1 Dasyornis broadbenti | reverse complement strand
AAAAAAAAAAAAAAAAAAAAATCTTGAAAGGAAGCAGCCCACGCTTTTACCTTGTTGCCTATCTTGTTAGCAAATCAATGTCATACACTGGGTAAAAGTAATAGAGATTATATGATCCAAAGCACACTTTAAGCATCTCAGTGTATATGTAAGGCATTAAACACTAAAATATAATTTATTTTACAGATTACCTTGAAGTGATTTTCAGCTTAGTGCCACCTGAGCTCTAGGAGCTTCCCCTACCTGTAAAAACTACAGACACTCAGTCTCTTAGTACAGTCATCCAGAGGGGCATTTTCTGGGTTACTAATTGTCCATGTATTGCTCCCAGAAATGTTTGCATTTGTTCACTGAGGTGTGAATATTTCTACTGGATACTGTGGATATTTCTACTAGATATTGTAGAGATGTAGATGAACATTTACCCAAGTCATGTCAGGAACATAAGAGATATTTGATTAAAAAACAAAACACAAAACCATAGAAGCTACATTAGATTCTTGTTTTGGAGGAAAGAACTCCATGTATGTAATGACTTTTTTTTTTTCCCATTGAAACCAAGACACCAAGTACGTCACCGGCTGTTGCCACCAATGAAGAAAATGAAGCAATACCAAGTGGTCAGGGAAGGAGCCAAGAAATCATATCCCCCAGTCCAAGTCTCTGGTACTGTATAGTCCAGGAAGTGGGACACATTCAGCCTACTTTGTTTCACATACTTAAATAAAGTATGTGAATCTTAGATGTGCTGAATTGTCTTTGGGAGACTAAAGAACCATAGAGGAAGATAAAGCCTTTAACCAAGGCACTTAACTTCAATTTCTAAAAATACATGGAATTAGTCATCACTGCAATTCCCATAGTGGAAAAGTCAGAGGCTACGGGGTGGCACTACCAAAGGGTGTTGCTATAGAATACATGAAAAAAAAAAAATTCATATTTATACTGTTTACTCATAGCCTTTTCCCTATTCTAACGCTGAACCTTCCATGAGGGAATCTGAAGAGAAGTTCCATGTAATTGCTACATCAGTAATTACTTCTCTTTAGGTGCTGAATTTCCATCCATTTCACAAGACATTAACGAGACATATCATACTTTAATGAGCAGTCACAAATGGAACCACAAAATAACATGGAACAACTCTGTGCAGTTCTTTGCTACAGGGCAGAACGTTCATGGCAGAACTGATGCATTCCCGACTAAAGGAGAGACATCTCCTTCATGTTCTTTCCAGCTTCTCCTAACTCTGCCTCTGCTCTAAACCCAGCAGATCTTTTGAGGGAGTTACTTAATCATTTGCAAGACAGGATTCTTATTAGCTCCGCTGTGCTTCATCCCAGCCATGTGTTGTTTCATGAGACCAAGCAGAATGTGGCTTGGAAGAACAAAGTGAAACCACAAATATAATGGAGCATAATTCCGAAATGTAGGAAGCATAATGACCCGTATAATGTTAAAATGTTGGTAATGTCTCTTGATATTATTTCATCACATGCTAGCTGCTATTTCCTGAAAACCCTTTGAAGGATTAAATAAAAACATATGCTATGAACACCCACTGCGTGCTGTAACAAATCAAAACTAACTTCTTAGGTTTGATGAAAGTTTCCACAGTCCTCAGTACTGTAAATTAATGTCACAGCGGTAAAACTGCTTTGGAAAGAGTGAATGCCAGTTAGTTTCGTATTAGTAATATGAGAAGTCTCTGCAGTATTTAGAAGTGAAACGCAAGTGTCTTCTACACCTAAATTTTGAGAAATACAGTCATAAAATGCTATCAACAGCTGGGTTGATGGAAAAGTGCAGTAAGACAATCAACAAGTTTGTATTTCCAAAATAAACACATCATTTGCCTCTGGTGTAAACAGGCAAAACCAGAGATGAACAGGCTCACAAGGATTTAACCAGCCAGTGCTCTACTATGAAATAAACAGTATTTTCTCTGAAAATGGCTAGTTCTGGAAGCAGTATTCAGTTAAAGGACTGTTTTTCAAAAATATTTTTTAATAAATATTTTGCATTATTTGGTGTATTTTTGTTATCAGTATTTAATCTATTTATGTATTTACTAAATGCTTGGCCTCCTGTATGGCCAGGAGTTCCACAAGCAGAGAGATCTTTTTGCGCTTTTTTTTTTTTAACTTTTAACAGTTTTAAATCTGCGTTTCCCAATTTCTGTTAGGGACAGAAAAATAGATGAAACATTTCCAATTACAGTCTTTCCAACATTGTCTTGAAAATCAAAATGCCCCCAACTATCAGCTGCTTCACAGATAAGCAATCCTACTGTCTTCAGAGGATTGAAATGTAAAAAAAAAAATGGGTTTATATTTTCTTTGTAAATAATATCTCCCCTTCCCTAAGCATTCTCCTGGTTCAGTATATTCACATTTCCTCTGCACTGTAAACCTATTCTTATTAAGCGCCGGTAAGAATTTATGATCATTTAAAAATGAAGTATCTAACATATCAGAAGGTAATATCTTTCTCTACCTTAAGAGAGCATCAAACAGGCAGGAGACAAAGTACAAAGTGCCAGAGTCTTCTGCTCACGCCCTTCCTCTACTGGCCTAGAACAAAGGCTGAAATGACTTCTGATAGATGTGGGACATTTTCCTTTCCTCACTTGGTGAGACTCAGTCGTGCTCTCCCTCAGGTCCTCCTTTCACAGCTGACTTCCTAATGCAATCCTACCCTTTGCCATTGTTTCTACTAACTATGCACAGATATGGATGCATAAATAGATTATGAAAATTATAATGATAATCTTCATTATCTGAAGTTTTAAAATATGTATTTAAAAGGTTTCGGGGTGGTTTGGGTGGCACTGAAACAATTAATCAATAAATAAGAATAAACTGGAAAAAAATAAGCAGAATAATGGCCAAATAGCATCAAATTTTTCCCGGAGAGAAAACTAGAGACAGGATTAGATAAACCTAAGAGCTTCTGAGAGCCTCACCCTTTATGTATGATACTAGCTGAGACAAACTACATTTGAATGAACAAATAAAAATCTGAGATGCCCAGTGCAGAATGTGGGGGTTTATGACATTGAGATGAAGAATTACATCTTGCCATTCTCAGTGTCAGAGTTCAAGTCATTGATGGAGTTTAGGGATGGAGGGATCATAAAAGAGGTCAAGGAACAGCTCAAGATTTTTCATTTTCTATGACCAGTCTGACATTTCTGAGCCTTTTGGAGTGAGAAGGCTAAAAAGGTTTATTTGTTGAAGAAATAAATGTGTGTTGTTTAAATACAAGCCTTTTTATTGAAGTAATATTTAAGTTTTAGTCTTAACTTATGCCTCAAGGATTCTGCTCTCTGCACGTTATAAACTGGCTTTAACAACTCCATTTGTGATATGCACCATCTTCCTATTTTGAGGATTTGGGCACCATTATCTTAATACAGAGACCTTGATAATTCTCAGGATATCAGAAATTATTTTCAATTGTTTGAATTTATCACACAGTTTATATTACAGAATATTTAATTTTCTTGGAAAAAAGCTTCTTCAAAGTAATTAAATTAAAAAATATTACCTGCAACATTACCACTAGACAACAGAAAGATACAAAGCACTCTTAAAAATATGTGGACTTTTGTTACCCTAATTTCATTTTTAATATGAGCTGTTAATTGGTTAATAAAAAGTGCATAAATTGTTAGGAGTACCTTCTAATAAAAAAGCCAAAAGGTAAGATATGACTAACACATCATAACAATTTTCTGCAAGTTGTAATTTTTTCCTATTTCCCTCACCAATGGAACAAGAAAAATACACATTCTTCTGCATTCTATTCACTGACACACTGCTTAGCTGATGATGCACTGCTTTGGGTCATTTTCAGAAGTTGCTTTATAGATAGGAAGAAATAGTAATATGGGAAAAACATGACAAAACAACTTTTCTAGTGTACCTCTTAGGTACGATTCACTTCAAAATGAGCAGAAATAAATAATTCCAGCAGTACAGAATCTTATGGCATTAAAGTTTTTTCCATTCTTGCAGATTGGAGAGCAACAAATAAAGAAACCTCTCTAAATTAGGGCTTTAAAAATCTGAGGCTACTATAAAGAAACAAGATTAACTTAATCCCCTAACAATCCAATTTATAACTAGTAAAGGGTTATGAAAAATTCCATCTAGATGTCAAATATAAGGAAACACAAAGTCTTTGGAGACACATAATGATAAACTGCAGATTGAGCAATAAGCTCAGTGAACAGAATGAACAGTTCAAGAGTTCAGAACATGTTCATTTGAAAGGTGTTCAGTTAAAGAGAAGGGCACGGTAGAGACAAAGGCACAGAAAGGTCATCATTACAGTCATTTCATCTTCATTACAATGGTGCAGTCACAGCATTGGTGCACACATTTCAGTTCACACCTGCATGTCAATGCACTGCTTCGGAGATGAAACAAAAACATTTTTAACAGGTTAGTGAATCCTGGGAGCTATAGGTAGGTGTATAAGAGCTTGTGCTTTATTAATTCAGATTTGAAATGTAAATATACATGAAATATCTGTACTTTCAGACCATTAAAAATTACAGTCTATCAAGAATGGTCATGTTCTTTATCAAACAAACATAATGCATGTCCTGAACTCAGTTCTTCTATCTGTCAGGCTGCAGCCCAGAATTCACTTTCTCAACTCAGGCCAGTTGGTTTCTCAAATGCAGTAGTCTATAAAGAGAAGAAGTAAACAGATGTTTAAAAGGTTTCAATAACATAATGAGCTCTGGCTTTTAAAAGCAAGAGTATCTACTCCTGTCAAAAATTCAGGGGAAGAAAAGGCTGGGTACATTCAATGAACCAAAATACAATCTTGGCCAGAACGTAGAGCAGGTAACTCTGCTCTCTCAAACAAACAAGTAATAACCAATGCAGAAAGCCAAAATCCTGGTTATAAACCCTCAGACCTCATTCAGCACGAAGCACCACGTCTGGATAAAATCACTTCAGCAACAAGCAATAGATTTCAGGTCTTCATGGCAGGTGTCCAAATAAAGCACTGCCCCAGCCCAGCTTGTCTCTGTCAGGCATTTCAGTTGCAGCATATGGGCAAAAGACATTAAAACTTTTTTCTGCTTTAGTATTTACACAGTAATTTTCATTAATAATTAATAGGAACTAGAAGCCCTGGCTCGATCTTGTCTCTGATTTCTAATTCTCTAGAATGAAAACAGAATTTTTTTTTCCATTAGATCATTAGGATGAATATAAACTGGAAGATTTTAGATCTTATATTTGCCTACATATTCCTAAACTAAGCAATTTAAGACCCTCTTGCACTGATATATATATATATACACACACACACAGACAAACACATTGACAAAAATATTGATGTATCTCCAATAGAATCTCAGTTTTAGACAGCAGCATTGGGGCAGGAGAGTCATTAAAATTTGGCCCACAGCAACCCAAAATGTGCTTTGCAGCTTTCAAGAGCAGTTACCGAACATTTCACAATTAAGCATAATTCCCACAGACTCTTGTATCAATTATGGATGACCTGCTCTTTTCAAAACCTAAGCCAAATTTGGTATGAAAACACTTGTGTGTAGGAAATTGGACATCAATCTGGCAGAATTAATAACTAACACCTCCAGGACACTTCCTGGATGCTTACGTAAATGCTAAGATTATACACGTCCAATAGAAGCTAGGAAAATTGTATTTTAAATATAATTCATTTGATGCTATTTACAACATCAAACTTTAAAAATTTAAAAACTGTTTTTTAAAAAAGTAAATACTTAGGTATTCCATTGTAACATTCTACGGGAATAGAAGATTTAAAAGCTGTTAAAGGAAAGGAGGAAGTGCCTGCAATACACTCCATCAATATCCCGTGGAGCCCTGACAGTCATTGGATAGTCTGGTGTGTAGCACCACAGGGTAGTGTAGTTACAACTCAAAAACCACACCAATTAACTACAACTAATCAATTCTCTCTCATAACAATGAGAAGCATAATTCTTTTCCCACCTATTGTTCTTGTTAATTCTCCTTCCAGTAATTGTTACAGACAAAAAAGGTATGGTGTAGTAAACTGAAAAAAAATACAGGATGTTATTTGAAAGCAGCACAAACATCAGACTCGTGAGTTATCTTGATTAATTTTCTTCATCATGCCTAATTCACAGCTGTGAGAGATCACATTATTTTCAAATATATAAATAAACTCAAACATAACTTTAAACTTATCTAGATTATGGCACACTGGGGAAAAAACAGAGGAGGTCATGAAATCTGAGACTGCTGTTTCTTCTCATAATGTAATTACACTTTTGGCTAATGAAATTACTGCAGTCTCAGGGTAAGAGCTTGCAAGTCAGAGCTCTCACATGCTTGTGAGAGAGGGGGTAAAGGAGCACTGTTTACCACTTATATCTGAGGGATGCACACAAATCCCCAAGATCCAAGCACAACTTTGTTTCTGAACTCTGAGCAAGACTAAATGTGTGATCAAAGCTCTTTTCTAATTACTACAATAAAAGGAAAATTAGCTTAAGAGGCAGGGAAGTCTGGAAGAGAGAGAAAGAGCATCTCATTTTGCACTGCTGGCCCCCTCCAAACAGCGGAAAATAAATACAGCATAGCTCAGAGAACAGGAGCAGCAACAGAGCAAAGCAGTCTAAGAGGATGGCTGAGCACTTGAGGCCTCTGTTTGTGCCATTTAAGCATTCCCAGCCCTGTTTCAATCCCTGCTCTCACTCACAACCAGGCAGAGATCTCCAAGTCCGTAAAGGACACACAGCTCAGTGTCTCAGTGCAAAAAATATGAACTAATATATTCTGGTTAGAATTACAAACGCCTGTTCTTGAGATCGTGCTAACATCTCCACCCAGCAGTGGCTAATACTTTCCACCATGCCAAGAGTGCCAGGAAGTTCTTTTTCCTGTTAAACAAATCAAGAGTGGCAAAGTGAAGACTGCGACGTACAACTCAGGTGCACCTGTATAATACAGAGTATGATTTACTCAGGGGAAATTAATAGAAAACCAGGATTTCTCACTTGGATAACCCTGTCAGCCTCTCGTTTTCTATTAACTATTAGAGAAGTGAAAATATATTATCCACTTGCTGTTAGTGGCCACTAGAATTACAGTTTCTAGCTCTTGGTAGCCAACAGCATACAGCTGGTGAATTCCAAAGGACAAAAAAGAAACTGCTGAGCGCATCTCAACTGGGCAGTTGTGATGGATATGAGATAACTGAATGGTTTCCATCTTTGGCTAAATATTTAGGGGGAAAAAGTTAGATGCACATTCCCCTGCAATTTTTTTTTTTTTTAAATTTGAATTAAAGACAATAAGGAAATCAACTTGACTAATACTCTGTTTGTTGGTATCCTCAGTCCCTCCTCCAAACCTGCCTTCAGGAGACTGGTTGATATCTGAGCTCAATGTGTAGTCTGGAGCACACCTGACTCTCAGCTTCTAAATACTTCAGTCGCATGGACCCAATATGACCGTGTTTGCACAGGACATCCCACTAGAACACAGAACACATGGGAAAAAAATTAAAAACAAACCCTTTCCTCCTTCTGCCCAAGTTCTCCAAAGCTTTCAGTGAATGCTAAACCCAATGAGTTTACAGAAATGAGACTAACTTACACTCAAGGAGGCCATTATCGCCCATCACATTAAACAAACCATTTCATTTTCAAATCTAGTTGCAAAATTAATTCTTGCCTATTAAACAATTCTGAAGAAATTAATGGCAGAAGGTTTTGCTTTGACTGTCATAAAGATCACCAAAAACATTCGTGTTTAAAATGCTAATTACAGGGGCTGAATGCCAAAAAAATAATTCTGGTAAATTAAATCCCATGATTAATTCATAGCGTCCATTTTAGCATTAATCCTAGCATTAAGATACAGAGTAGTCCCCATACACACACACATCTCTCTCACTTTGGGGAATAAAGTGATAGTAATTCCTAGGTTTTTTTTAATAACTCTTCATATTTTATGTACATTATTTAATTATTATAAGGAGATAGTTAGTCCATTACTTCATATTTCCTGTTTGCAATCTTGGTTAAGGGCTGCAGATTTTAAAAACTCAAAGCAAGTAACTTCCCATACATGGTTTAGGCAGAAGTGTTCCTGAAACCACAAGGACCAATGGATTTACTGCTGAGCATCATACTCCTCTCCTCTACTGTTTTGGGGACAACACAAATTCTCATCAGTTTATAATTTAAACTTGAAAAGTAATACCTGGTTATAAACACCCAAAAGACTGCACCAATAGTATATAAAGAGAGTAACATCACATACCTGGAAATTTCCTACAGGGTTTCAAAAGAAAATAATTACTGGATGACAGAGATCTTAAATCAGCACAACACCATCATGACTGTACTGCCAGCATTTGCTACAATATCTTTTCCAATAAGAGCATAAAAGCTTATATTCCTGTTGGGGGAAGAAACAGTGATTCTTAGACGTCTAAGATATCTTTTTTGTGTCTTCACTCACCTTGGTATAAAATGATTCATCACAGGTGTTTCTTTGTAAGTATATCAATCAATAGGATTTCTGTGAGCCAATAACGCAACAGGGCTGTCCAATTTTATCTTTTCCACTCATGAAAAACTGACGCAGGAAAACAGGAAAATATAGTAAAATTAAATAAAACATTAAATGAAGACTTTTCCATCAGAGCCAGCAAAAGAGACAGGTATGCCAAGAGATCTGTCATGTGTTGAGAAGACAACTGCTCACACCAGTAACAGTTTCTTTGGATTCATTGCCATACTCCTAGAGTAGTTCATAAGCATTTTAAATGCCAGCCCTAAATACTTGCTGCTAGTGTTTCCAACCAGCAGCTGAAAAAGCCTTTGAACAACTTCTCTATTTAACAACTATCAGTTCCCACTGTCTATTGTATGTGGTTTTCATTGACTCTCTTGAAAATTTATCTAAAACCAATGGATCAATCACCTCTGTGAAAATATAGTCTGAACACCAATTTGAATAAGAGACCCCTTTACCATGTTCCTAACAACACATTGCTAACAATGACATTGTAACTATTCATTTTCTGCAGATATTTTTACTGACTGTTCACTGTAGACAGGACCTTCTGGTTTGTTTTTTTTTTCCCTTTAGTATCTTATGTCATATCTAAAGCTGATCTTTTACAACTTCACATACAGCTTTTTCCAAGTAGCAGGGACATCTCATCTGCTCAATTACTTATTAGTGTTGCTAAAGAATACCATTTCCTCTCGTGGCTGATAAAATATTAATCAAAAACAGGAACAGAGTGATTTCCCAGTGTGGATGTCTTCTAATGGTAATACATGGAGTCTAAGAGAGATCTGGAGGTCATGTAATAGCTCTTGAAGGCAGGGAGGGGCTCAAAGATAGTAATGACTTTGTATACTGAATAATGAGATTGTATTCAAAGTGCAGCTTAATTATTTCTGTTCTGTAGAAAAATACCACAACTGTGATTACAAGGATGAATGCAAAGATTTATTGGGGATAACTGCACATGGCTGAAAAAAAAAAAAACCCTTTTATAAGCATTTTTGATCCTTGCTATTGCTTGGTATCCAACACAGAGCCATAGAGAGGAGGACTTTCCAAATTATTAGTGTTTCATGTTCATGTATCAGTTAATCACAGCAATACAACAGTACAGTTATCTGTTCATTCTTCCAGTTATTAAACAACCATCCCACACTGTCTTTATGTATTTTTGTTCCTGTTTTTCTCACAGGATTTGAAAGAGGAGGGAGGGATTAGGACAAAGAACTGAGAGGCAATTGACAGATATGTGGAAAAGCTGTAACAGCTTGAAAATAACCTAAGTATCCTTAGATTTAATAGTATATCACCATGTTTCCCGCTAAAGTTTTGATGCAAATAATCTTGTCTGACTAGAAGAAAATAGTTATTTAGGATAACTTCTAAAGAAATAACTACTGCAAAATCATGGTCTTGGGTGGTGGTGGAAGTGTTTCAACCTGGACCAAACTATTAATTATATAACACTATAAAATCATCAATAATAGGAGCCAGCTTCTAGAAACTGTGCTATCAACCAAATACTGTTCAGTTGGGTCTGATGGCAGGAAAACTTAGTCCTCAAAATGTCCATTTCCATCCCTCTAAGGGCACTAATCGAGTCTGGTAACAACCATATGTTCCAGCTTCTCTAGAAGAAATGCCAGCCCACTTTCCCTATCAGTTTTGAAGAAAGGAGGACAATGACATAAAAAAATAAGGCTATTTTACCTCCAATAAATATACACCTTATTAGTATCACCCTTATTTCTCACAATGCAGTGAATTCTCAAAGTGCTGTAACACTGGACAAGATAAAATGCAGCCTGAATCCAAGCACCAAAACAAGGCAAAAAAAAAGAAACAAAAAAAACCCAAACACACAACAATAAAACTGGTTTTATCACCATGTATGCACTGCTTCACCTGACAAAATTTTGTGCCTTGAATAAAAAGTACTAACACTCTCTAAATGATTAATTCAGCGGACAACAATTTAGAACAAGCAGGTAGGAAAGATGACCAAAAAAGACAATCTGTTAAAATTTCATATTTAATAGCAACATTAAGTATATGAGAGTTTTCAGCTATGAATCTATAACATTCTCTAAACTATAACAGTGTTGCTGACGTGCTTTCCAGTCACAGATAGGTAAAAACGAGAGGCTAAGTCACTCAGGTCAAAGCCTAGGTCAGGAGCAGAATGAAGATCACCTGATATAACACATTTAGAATCTATTTTTCTTGTATTTTGCACAGAACACAAGATAATTCACCATTGAGAGAAAAGGCTAAAAACACACATGCAGGGAAAGTACAGTGGTAGAAGTAACAGCAAAGTTAATTCAAAATATCCAACTGTCCCCTTTCACTTACATTTATGCTATGATACATAGGAAACTATTTTTGTGTGGGAACTGTTTACTGTTCATTTAAATTAATTTTCGCCCGAGTGAACTAAGAGAATAATTTTCTTCATTAAAAATTCAGCATTGCCTCTGCATGATTTCTGCACTGATAAATTGGGACCCAGTTCAGTTCCAAACGTGACATCTCTGCCAAGGCTCCTGAGAAACAGCAATTCCCATCAGCAAGGCTGGATTCTGCTCAGCCTCCTGCAGCAACAGTCCTTAATGAGAAGGAGAGTGTGGGTGGTGAGCTGGTTTTGATAAGTAGTAACAGGATGAGCAAAAAGTAATATACCAATGGTTGATATATTACTTGACATGTCAATTGCTGGAGAGTTGCTGTATTGAATTTGTACCTACAGCAAACACAATACACAAGATTCTAATATACTGCAGTGTTTGCTACATATTTTCCAAGTGATTGTATTGACTTTGTAAACAAAGATTATATGAAAAAATAAAGACTCCTGTACCATATAATATTTACCAAGCGAACAAATCTATCATAGCTGGAAATAAAAACACAATTTCACCTGTGTCAGGAAAGGAGGAAATAAATTGACCATTTGAAATGAGATCAGATACTTCGTTTGGATCTCAGGCACCTAAGAGAGTCTCCTTCTAGTGCAGGAGGTGAGAATTATTTTAAATATTGCAGGGAGGAGAAGGATGAAATGAATGGAGTATCAAATGGTTAGAGTGAACAGTTCAGGTGTTTCAAAAATCAAAATGAAACAAAATGATACATTTACACTCCCCAGGACTAATTTTTTTCATAATGACACTAGTTCATTTCCCACAGGAGTAGAACCTCCAGCAAAGACCAAAATCACTGCTATTAAAAATTTTGCAAAAGGTTGCATCATTTAGATACAGAGAAATATTAAGGTGCTACTAAAGTTTAAGTTACATTAAACAACATTTTATGCCACTTCAGGTTTTGTCCGCACACTAGCACAATCCTGAGGTGAAAATTCAAGTGGAGATGCCCCAGCCAGGAGTTCTGATAAACCTCCACTTAATCCTTTCAAAGGTGCAAGATCCACAGCAGCCACTCTGTGATATTTCTTCATCTCACTTCTTTCATAGAATGTTAGAATGGCTTGGGTTGGAAGGGACCTTTAATGACCATTAAATTCCAGTCCCCCTTCCATGGGCAGGGATGCCACCCATTAGATCACGTTCCACCCAATCTGCCCTTTTCCACCACTTTTCCAAAAAAAAAAAAAAAAAATTAGAATTATTTCTGGAATAATATTAACAAAGTTTTGCTCCTAAAAGACAGAACACATTTCAAATAAAATAACATTTGTCTTTATTTTGTGAACTCAGACCAGTGTTCGCATTTTGTAGTATACTTGAAAATAACCACTTTTCATCATGAGATGGTTTAAACACCTAAAAAAGCCAAAAATTACTGCTAAGAATACATCTGTGGAAATCAAGGCCTATACTAGACATACTATAGCATCTTAACTTGACAGCAGAAAAAGTACTTTATATTTTCACCAAGTACTTTCTCTATAAATGAAACTATTTGAGGAAAAAAAATAAAAAAGCTTTTTCTTTTAAATAAGGATTACTTTATATGGGATTTCTCTCCTCCAGCACCATCACTGACACAAATTTTGGCTATTTCCTTACCAGACTCCTTTTTCTTTGTGTAGCTCAGCTCAATCTTAGGAATATCTGCGGAATTCTCAACTTTTGAGGCTGCATGTTTAGGTTTGAAGCTAATAGTGCAAGTCAGCTCTTTAGTGCACCAAAATATTTGTAAACAATGCATTTTCCTAAGTAAAATAGAGTGCCACCCTAAACAGTGCCCCCACAATAAAATGTGTATAAAAAGGAACACATTAGCAGTAAGCAAACTGTCATAAGCAGAGCACTGTATTTAATATTCAGATCAAGGCATCTCTGTCTCATCCCAGCAAACCCTTTTGACAAAAGCCATCCAATGTCTGCCAGCAGTATTGAGTCCAGCTGAGGACAAATTTCAAGATGAACCTGAAATCAATTTGCCATCAAATTTTCATGCTTCTCCCAGACTATCTGTGGCATTTTAATTACAAGCACCCTAGGCGGGGGGTACTACAGATATTGACACTTAGCTCCTACAATAAACTTTATTGGCAACCTCTGTCTGAATGTAGTACTCAACTAGAATAACAAGAAATATATGAGGATATCTAAGCAATAAGGTAGCATAATCACTTTGGAGTGGTTTTGTTCCAAATGGTGGACATCTCTATTTTAATCCAGAAAAGTTTCTTTACAGCTGTTTGGTGGAAAACTCACTTTTGTTGTAAATTTGTACAGAATCCCAAATCCTTCAAGAAGATAAACAACATTAAATTCCTTCCCTTTCCCATTTAATTTGGTGGTGTTCTCATCTAACCTTTATAAATTCCTGAAGTCGTCCTTGCTAGAAATTGAGTTCGAATTGGACCAGTGACAGGCTACAGAATCAGGAAGTGTCTTTACATCTCTTTCCATTTCCAGTCCTCAAGATTTCACTGCACAATTTACAAGGGCTAAATATCTGGGCAGTTAGGGCTCTAAAGCTGAGATGAACCAGTAAATGCAAGTTCTGCAATGTACAATTTGGAGCTTTTCAGTAAAGATATTCAGAAGCAGTGCACAGACATGCAGTGTCTTATCCAGCACAGTGAGGGCAAGGCTGCTTGCAAGACGATTTTCCTCACTATGAAGTGCTTAGGAGAATGAAAGATTTATAAAAGAGACATTTAGAGATGTTACCATGCCACCACAAGGGAGGTTTGCTATGCATGGTTAGGGGAGATGTAGAGAGAAAAAGAAGACAAGGTCACTTCAAACTGAGTATAAATTAGAAACTTAGAAAATCAGCCTGTAAGTCGCAACAACAGCCTGAACAGAACAAACATGCAAAAGAAGAAAGAAAATAAAACATTTTAAATACTACCCCTCCACCACACGGCAGGAGGTTCTTACCAACCCGAACATGATTCTGTTACACCCTAATACAAGAAGAGAAGAAGTTTGTAGTGAATGCAAAAGACTGTGACAGCTGAAAAAGATTCAGTAATTAAGAACTGCAGGATGTTTTGTTCAGGTGTGGTTTGACATTTCCTAAGATGACAGGTAGGGGATGTCAGCAACAAACAAGCTGATTTATAGGGGATGCCATGGTTTGGGCAACATACTCCTTAAGCTAGTTTTATTTTAGTATAAATACGCCAGGAATATGGAATAGAATGTCATATGGGGAATTTCCTGAAATGAGGCACTACTGCTGTTAAAGTGATCTGATTCAAGCTCTTACAGTTCCACACACAGGGCAATGTATTCCCATTTGGAAGTGACAAACAAAGCAAAACATAACAAAACCAAGCTAATATTTGTGCTGTGCTTTGAAGATGTTGCAAATGCTTTTAATACTAATAAACTCTGTTTTTCACAGATCAGCACCGAAACTTTACTGAACTTCTGGATATTGAAATACGTGTTAGAAATCATGTAGTGATTCTGTTTTTAACTTCAGACTCTGACATGAGGAAAGGAGGATTGAAGTTGACACTCACTTTTGGGTGTCATGTTGAAAAAAAACTTGTTTGAGACAGTTTATTTCAGGTGCTTCTGGCAGGCATTGACCTGACCTAGAACGGGAATACAAGCACAGGTATTACACTGAATACAGAGATCTTCTAATACAGGAAATTCTGGGGACTGAAGGAGAGCCTGCAGTTACCTGGGGGTGGCTTCCCCTGCTCAGTAACCCAGTAGAAACTTTAGCACTTCATGCCCAAAATAAAGTAAATACAACAGAGCTGGAATAAATAGCTCCTCAGGATAAAGAAGGAAAATGGCAAAAACACTGCAAATTATAAATTACTATAAGAAGGAAAAAACACCAGGTTTATATCTCTGAAAATAATTAGGAAACACCAACAAGAAACTTAGGGACAATATTTCTGCTCTTTCCAGCTATTCTTCCACAAAATACTCAGTTTAATAAGCTGCTCTGTCATAGAGCACACAGCTATAAAATCTGATAGAGTTAATAATGGAACAGCTTCAAATATTATGTTCCCTCAAGTTTTTGAGGGTTTCACTCATCCAATCTCTTGTACAATGTACTCACATATGTTTTGTACATTTAGCAAAGACAAAAATGAATTTTGCATGCAAGGCTAGCATTTTCATTGTCATCAAGAAAAGTTAATTACTGAATAAATTGCAAATTCAGAAATATAATGCATTAGGACAGAACCTATCCTTTTTGCCTGAAGAACCTATTAAACTTCATCTCGTTAGCAGACTGAAAAATCTTAATTAGCATTTTGTTTTGGACAAATCCTTGCCAAGTCTCAACTGTCTGTTGCAAATATAAAAGAGAGACTCAGCAGATGAGGGTTTACACAGCATCATTTTTGAGTATTTCATAAAATCTGACAACATAATCTCTGACTTAAGAAACCAGAAACTAGGAGCAGTGTTTCTGCTTGTCTGTATTCCACTCAGCTCTGAATTCTTTATTATTTGTCAGCCAATGAGCTGTTAAAAAGTTACGTATAGTTAAAATCTTATAACTACGTGGTTCACTGTGCAATATGAGCAAGGAAGGATGAGACTTTTTTTAATTCAAGGCAGGATCTGAAAAAGAACCAGATTTAAAAAAAAAAAAAATTACATTAAAACCTTTTTCCACTTCTTGATAAAAACAAGTCAAAAAACATTCAGTCCCACTGTTGGATCTTTTTGCACCAGGTCCTCCACTGAAAGAGGAAGACCTTTTTCTCTTTGCTACTCTATTTTACGTTTTTGAATGTGTTTCAAGGCAGAACTAATAACAAACACTGTGGGAGGGCAGCTGCTGTGTTCTCACTCAACCCATCACCATAAGTTTTTTAACCTTAAATCATTTTGCAATCTAAGACAAGTGCATAAAGGGACAGCAGCAAAGGAAACAAGCTACACAAATCACAGCAAAAGCCAAGCATGGGGTCTACAGCAGACCAACAGAAAGGCCAAAGAATAAATGCAGTCAGAGCAAGCCACTGCAGATATTTCTAAAAACATTTTGAAGGTGTAAAAGGAGTGGAAGCCAATTCCAACATAGGCGAGATTGGCAGTATTAAACACCTCTTAAGGAGTTTCTGACTTCTGATATGGTACAAAATAAGCTTGGTAAACTTAGGGTGTTCAGCAGCACAGTTAAGACTTCTAATCACCAAAAAGGTTGGGGGGCAGTTGATTTTAATGCATTCTTGTCCCCAGGGTCCCTCTGCATGGGCAAGTGAAAGCTGTAATGACCCACTGCATAAATTAAACCTGTCAAAGATGTAATACAATACAAGATTGATGTGTAACGACTGGGCATAAAATAGCAGGATAGCTGCAAGGCCATAACCACATCTTGGGATGAGATTACAGACTTGGGGAGATTAACATCTTGTTTTGAAGCTATTGCTCAAGGAAAGACTTTTAAACCTGTATATTAAAACTAATGAGCTAAATAGGCCGTGCATTAAAAAAAACTGAAATCTGGTGTCATTCTTGGAAGAGTGAAGACAAGTACAATCATTTTTTGCTCCCCTGAATGTTGAATTACAGTGATTAGATTCTTCTACAAGCTGCATTAATTTGTTATTTGCATGGAAACAGTGTAATAGGAAAACATTTTCCACATTAGTGGAACAGACAGCTTTTATGCCTGAGCTCTATAAAGAATAAATTTGCAATTTTCCAGAAAGAAGTAAGGTAATGAATAACAGGAATTCCAGTGTGGGAATACTACTCTGTATAGTAGCCACTTTAATTTAATATACAAGATTTGAGAGTACACCATTTTCATTGCTGTCTCCTCAGAGGCATTGGTTTGCTTCTGCCATGTGGTCAGGTATTTTCAAATAACGTAAGAAAAGGTTAAATTTTAATAATCAGTAAAGGCAGCAAAGCCCCAAAAGAAGACTTAGTAAAAACAGGCTGACATACAGAAATATGTTAAAATAGGCATAAATGACTCATGATTCATATTCCAAATTCTTCAACATGTTCAGACAAACTGTGGATATATTTTCCTGGTTTAGCCTAGCAGTACTTGCCATTTTTACTTAGCAAGAGCATTAACGAAGACTTTTTTCCTGCTGCAAAAATCTCACTATATTTCATACAATTAAGGAAGGAATAGACATAGCTAAAAGCCAATATTAAGGATAATGGCTTAAAGCCTAATACAGTATTTTATCAGCTTCAACAAGGGATGAGTTTCACATGCTTTTTTCCCCACTTTGTTAGCAAATAAACAGCAAACTGCCCTTTTCTGTGACCAGGAAAGCTGCTAAAGTGCTCACACCAAGTTCTTCAGAGATATCTGCTGCTACAACAGGTGATTAAATCCAAAACTTAAAATCATTTTTTTCCTTCATATTTTCTTAGATAGCAGACATCACATGTTTACTCCAATTTGCTTTGTAGAAACTGATTTTTTCAATCAATTTTAATAATTTTAACATAAAACAGTGTTTAGAAAGTTAATGGCTCAATACTGAGATCCAAAGAGCTCTCCACAAACACAAATGTCCTGCATCTTTAGCCTGCTGTCACTGAAGAGAGCCACGTCACCCTGCTGCAGGATTTTCTCTCTTTTTCAATTAACATCAGTGGATATAGTTAGTATTTCTTCTGGTTTAGTTCAGTTGTTAATACCAAACGTAGAATTGCATATTAATTGCAAATGGTGATAAAGGAGGTAAAAAAAAAAAAAA